>JWZX01003341.1:0-49715 GCA_001275005.1 Chrysochromulina tobinii | reverse complement strand
ATGTCGACCACTCTTCATCTTAGGATCGCACACCACTCTATAAGATACACACTACCGAGAACAGGCGAGAGAAGGTGTTTTGAAGCTCGAATTGGGCGGCCAATTGTGGAGCTGTGTGGCCAAATGGTTGACGGGTCGATATTCGAGCCGAAGCCGTATTTTGATGCACATCTCCAAGGATCGCGAGACAGCACATAGCTGGAGGGCCATAGATCGAGTCTAGGGACTATATGGAGACATACAACACAGAGTGGTCGACATATGACGCACACTGCAGTACGGAAACCTACATAATGAACACAAGATGCCCTGTACGACACACGCGAGTATGCACAGTGCTCCCCTACGCAAGAAGAGTGATGCTCTCCGATCATCAGCCCGGTCGGGATATCTCATGAGGCGACTCCGGCATGCCGTGAGCCGCCCATGCGACGCTATCTGCGCTGTCCTGGAGCCATCTGCTGTCCTGCGCGCCGTGCGCTGCGGGTGGGGCTGCAGCCACACATCCGGTTCTGCGACGAGCTGATCGTTGTTGATCGAGCCGAGCACGTCGGTGAGCTCCTTGGTCTTGTCGGCGAGCGCCTCGGCAGCGTGTTGAAGCACCGTCTGCAGCACGGAGAGCATCGGCAGGGTGACCCGCGCCTTCTTGCACTTTTCCGCCTCCGCAGCACCGGCCTCGGCGTCGCCGTCGGTGCGATTCGCTCTTGCCGTGGTCGGCATCGACCACGGGCGTCGCCTCGAAGCCCGAACGGGCCGATCCGAGCGCGTCTGAAGCCGCCAGCGAGCCCGGCAGCGACGCGCTCAAAAAGCGTTCCGCCCCTTAGAGAAAAAAAGGAGGGTTCCAGAACTCGGGAAATCCAGCTTTGCGAGTCCACAAGGTGTGCTGCGCCGGCTGCTGCGCCTGCTGCTGCGCCTGCTGCTGCGCCTGCTGCTGCGCCTGCTGCTGTGCCTGCTGCTGCGCCTGCTGCTGCGCCTGAACTTGCCGCTGCGCCTGCTGGTCGCACTCCCTGCGAAGCGTCGCGACGGCCGCAACGACGTTGTTCTGAGCGCGAGCATAGACGAAGCGCGCCAGCCGGTCGGCGAGTCCGCTCTTGTTGCCCGAGGTTAGCTGGCGATTGGACGAGAGCACTGCCTTGAGGACGTTCACTTTGTAGCGGCACGCATCCTGCGTCAGCATGACGAGGTGCTGTTGGCCCGAGCGCGCCTGGTCGAGGGCAGCTCGCTTGCTCGCGTCGCTTAGGTCATCGAAGGCGTCGTTGATAACCTGGAAGGCGACTGTGGCGGACGGATGCTGACACTTGTCTGGGTGCACCTGCAAGCACCGGTTGAGAAATGCCTTTTTGATATCCGCATCTGTCGCATCGACGGCCACACCTAGCGATTTGCAAGGATCGGCGCGCGAACCAATAATTTCATCGACGGCCGCCGACTCCGACGAAGATGTGGCGGGGGCGGGGGCGGAGGCTGCGGCGGGAGCGCATGCAGGAGGCGGCGCTTGGGCGGCGGCCGGCTCTTCTCCTGCTGACGGTGGTGCACTTCCCGCTGAAGAGCTCTTCGCAATTGCCTCGCGAGCGCGCTGGATCAAATCGGCCTTGTCGATGCACCCGGTGGTGTCCAGCCCAGCCCTCGCGATGAGCTCCTTCAAGTCGCGGTTTGAGAGGCTCTCCAAGTCCAATGACGGCGGAGGAGGAGGAGGTCCGGAGACTCCAGTTGGCGGCGACGGAGGATTTTCGTAGATCACGTTGCCCTTCGCGTCGGTGGGCTTTGCCAACAACTTTGCCAATGGCACGTCATCCTCCGAGGATGACTCTGAGGATGACGAGTCATCCTCGTCAGACTCCTCGCCCGCCTCCTCTTCCCCATCCGGCGTAGGCTCGCCGCTGCCGGGTATCTCTTCATGGCATTGCCCAGCCTGACTCATCGATGCGGTGGGGGTGCGTGTGGGAGCCGAGGCGGCGATCTGCGCAGGCGGTGAGGGGCATGTGCGTGGCCGCTTGCGGCTGCCGTTAAGTGGCAGTTCATCATCATCGCTGTCTGATCCCGCCACGACCGAAACATGGTAACCTGAAGCCGGCCTGACGGCACTGGCGGGGGCGGGGGCGGAGGCGGAAGCTGCGGCGGGAGCGTATGCAGGAGGCGGCGCTTGGGCGGCGGCCGGCTCTTCTCCTGCTGAAGCCGCCGCCGCCGCCGAAGCTGTTGCTGCCGCCGTTGCTGCCGTGGCGGTCTTGGCGTCGAGAGTCATGCGGCCAGCCGCTGTGGCGGCCGCCCTCTCCCTCGCAGCCGCCCGCTCCTCCGCCACTTTGAGTGCCGCTGCCGCTGCCGTGGCTGCTGCGGCGGCGAGGACGTTTGGTGCACTTCCCGCTGAAGAGCTCGGGTGTACGGTTGGCGATGTGAAAGTCTCGGCGGGCGGTGCGACGTCGTCAATGGTCGGCTGCCAACCCGCGCTGTGATGAGCACTTGCATGCAAGGCAGGGGCGGGCGGTGCGGCGTCATCGATGGTCGGCGACGACTCCGCCGGCGCCGCATCCATCTCCACATCGCTCGCCTCCTCCTCCCCCTCCTCCCCCTCCGTAAGCCCCCCAGCCGCCCCTTCACCCAGCGAATCTGCTGCCATGTGGGAAGCTGCCGGCATGGCGTTTGCAAGGTCGGGTGAGGTGGACTTCAAAGCGCTAGCCGTCGGCGTGACAGCAGCCAGCCCATCAGGAGGCGCATGGGCGGGCTCGGGTACGGCAGCTGAGGCAACGGGTTGCGAGGCCGTGGTAGTGCCTGAGGAAGGCTGGTGCGGCGCAGGCTCAGGCGCGGCATAAGGCTGGCTCGGCCCAGGGGGAAGGCCCAGGGCCTTTCGCGCTGCCTTCTCTATCATCTTATAGTGTGGAAGCCTGTTCCCGGTCGAGTCCCGAAGCGTCTTCATCATGTTGTCGAACAACTCGTCATCGCCGTCGATGAACGAGAGTTGATCGTAGCCCGCGTCTTTGAGCGCAGCGCCGTACAGATTGCCGAATGAAAGATGGATGGTCTCGAGCCATTGCCGAATCGGCAAGTTGATATCACCAGGTGGCGCACCAAGACGAACGACGTACTTGAAGTGCCGCTCGACCCACTTCTTCCTCTTTTTGGTGCAGCCCGGTTGGCCACGCGCGCCAAAGAGAATGGTGCTGCCATCCGTGAGTGGCACAGCCACATTTTTATCAACCCCCTTCCCGTCAACTTCGCAGCCATTCATGCTGAAGTCTGTCAGCACCGGCGGCCCGGCGGCGCCCAAGGCAATGCTCGCGTGCCGCCGAGAGATGAGGTTCAATGCCCAAACTGGAGTGTCAGCGACGACAGGATCCAGGCAGATTACGTCGTCACCTTCGCGACCAATGGTCACGGTGGATCCAGGCTGAAGTAGAATGTGGGACGGAAGCCTATTTTGAGCGAGACTGGCATCTGCCAGCTCGAGGTGCCACATGAGCGGGAGTCGATCGATTTCCATGTTTCGGTGCCTCAACCAGTGCTCGGGCCTACTGAGAAAAGCGAGCGTCCCAAGCTCAAGACGACGCGTTCGAACGTCGCCCAGACCCCAGATCTTCTTGGTTGTCCCTAAAACCCCTCTAACTTCTCACACAGCGCTGCAGTACTGTGTCGACCCGTTTCAACTTGACACTCCCGTTTTACACATACATGCTCACACTCACACACTCGCTCGCTCACACTCACTCATACATGTACGCTGTCTCGTTGCTCACTGCGTGAAGGATCGTCGAAACCACCGAAAACCCGAGCACACAGAGGACGGATGCTGTCCTACTCGCTCGATGGGAGCGATGGGTTCAGCAAGCACCCAGACCTGTGGTTGCGACGAGAACGCCGAAAATCCGAAGCGGGCGTGCTTGATCTGCTCTCGGCCGGAGTGCGTCTGCTCGGAGAGCGAGGACAGTGTTGCGCTCATTCAATGCGATGAGGGCCACCCGATCTGCCAAGTGTGCCTCGACAAGTACATTCTCACGAACGTGAAGAAGCTTCGGGAGACAGACTACCTGCCGGCGAAGGCAGAAACGGCGCAGATCAGTGAAGACGGTGCCACACTCGCCTTCCTCCGCGGCGCCTGCTCTTGCCCGCTCCGCGGCCACGGGTGTGGCGCGGCGCCATTTAGCGACCGCTTGATCGCGTTGAACGTGAGCGAACTTACCTTTGCCGAGTACTCCGAGGGGAGGGCGTTGCTCCCCATCGCGCTCAAGGTGGATCAGGTCGTCCAGGAGGGTTCCGAGCTCGCGCTGCTCATGCCCAACGCTCGCATGTGCGCGCGCTGCCACTACGGGCCCGTTGAGCTCACCGCAGGGAGCTGTAATGATCTGACGATGCACCACGGCGAAGTGCGGGCGCCCGGGAGGGCGCCAGTGAGTAACGCGTGCCCAAACTGCGGCTGGTTTGCGGACACTATCACAGCGTGGCCGAGGTGGGTGCGGCAGACAGCGGCCGAGGAGGCCACCTGGGCGACGGTGCACTCAGCGCAGGATACCCTGGAACAGTTACTGGGACTGGCTCGGGGACGGCGGCCCACTCTCCATCAGAGGACGCCAAGGACTCTGGTGCCATCGCGTCATCGCGCTTCAGCTGAGCCAACTCTCGCCGTCGGCACTCAGGTGACCTATGATCGTTTCAGGGGTTGCACCGTGGCGCTGCTGCACGCGGATGGGAGCGTCGACATCAACGTCCCGGGTGTCGGCATCCTTTCGTGTGTCGCACGTAGCGCAATCCGAGCAATCCAAGCAATGTCGGCGGAGGAGGTCGACGAGTTTGGGCTCTTATCGGCTCTGATGCTGCATAGCATCGACGAGGACGATGCTAACGATGACGAACTCCTGAGTTAGTTGGGCTCATGGAGGAAGAGCTGGCGGACGATTTGTCTGAGGTCGACCTGGGCCGCGCTAGGGCCGCGCGGTCGAAATGCCCTCCGCGCAGAAGCGCGGCGGCAAGGCAGGATTCCTCGCCGCCGCCGCCGCCGCCGCCGTCAATGTCGCCGCCAACGCCGCGAGATTCTCTGCTCGAGTTCTTCGCAAAATGGTGGTTTAGAAATGGCTAATGATGGGCGGCGTTCTGGATCAGGACATCCCGGAGCTCTGCGTCGGCGTCGAGAGATGCGTGAGAGGCTTCTTCAGAGGCGTATACCCAGCTTGACCAACTCCAACCCCTACTGCCGCTCGCACTGCCGGTTTATCAAGCTCGTCGTTATGTTTTTACGCGGTTCCTCCGCCGCTCACACAGTCACGTTGACGCGTTCACTCGATTCGTGGGGCCGCGCAGCCCCTAATCATGAGACGTGATGGTTAATAGCGACTGTCAGAGAGTAAAATACTGCCAGTATACAGGACAAGTACGTGAGTTGACGCCACAAATTTCACGTGGTCGTGCCGTTCAGCTACGCATCGGAACCACGACTGTGAGGCGACTGGGTATTTTTCGAGTAGCTACGCCGGTCCGGTGTCTTGGGTGCCGAATTAAACCATTGGCTGTGAGCTACGACGTCGCATACACCAGTCGGACCAGAACCGCGGCAGTTGCCAGATACATGTAAACTGCGGTCAGCACGCCCCGCGCCCCCGGGGACCAGTGACCTCGACCGAATGGAACTGCAACTCCGGACACGGAATCCGCTTACAGTCGTGGACCGCTCACTGGTCACCGCTGTGAAGCAGCGCGCGCCCGGGCCCGTGTGGTGCAGCCTCTGCCCTGGTCGAATCATGTGTCCCATCTTCTCGTAATCTTCTCGCCGGTCGGCGGCTGCGAGTGATGGCGGCTGCGAGTGATGGCGGCTGCGAGTGATGGCGGCTGCGAGTGATGGCGGCTGCGAGTGCGCGCGACTCACTTCTTCATCTTCTTGGCGGCGTTGGACGACGAGGCCGCCCCCATTTTGTGCTTGCCCTTCCCGACCACGGGCATCTGCTTGCCCTTGCCCGCGTCCGTCTTGGGCGTCGGGGCGAGCACCTTGAAGAAGGTGTCCAGGCGCCCTTGGCTCGACTTGCCGCGGCACTTTTGCAGGCGCTCGATGGCCTTGTTGATGCGCTCCTCGCCAAACTGCTTCTCTTCGACGAGGTACTTGCGCAGCCCGTCGGCGTCGCAGTCGGTCCACTTGAAGTCGCACTCGGGCGCTTCGACGTCGATCACGTCGGGCTGCACGAAGAGCTGGCGCGCCTCCGCGAATGGGAAGGGCTCAGGCAGCGTGTACTTGTCCTTGTCCAGCTTCTTGAGGATCTCCTCGATGGAGCCATGCTCGCGCACGAGCTTGAGTGCTGTTACGGGCCCGATGCCCTTGATCGAGTCGGTGTAGTCGCAGCCGCACAGGATACACAGGTCGATGAACTGGGCGTGCGTGAGATGCAGCCCGGCGAGCGCCGCCTCCAAGTTCACCTCCACGATCGGCAGCTTGCGCGACTCGGCTGCGTTCAAGTGCCGGAGAAGGATGGGCGTGCCAAAAGTGAGCGCGTCCGCATCCTCGGTGCCGGTTGCGAAGACCTTGCCCGCCTTGGCGAGCGCGGCGCAGGTGGCCTCGGCCTCGCACGGTGCATCGAGCACGGGCACGCCCATCAGCCTCAGCAGCTGCTTCACCTCCTCAGACTGCTCGCGCGACGCGCGCACCAGCCGCTTCTGCTGCCGCTCGATGTCCTCGGCCGTCGCACCCGAGCCCTCCTGCTGCAGCTTGGCGAGCTCGTCCTCAGCGGCCTTCTGGCGCTCCTTGCGCTTGGCAAGCTCACCGCCCTTCATCGTCGGCGCCTTGCCGTCGAAGACGAATACCGGCTTGATGCCCGCCTCGAGCATCTTGATCGTGCGGTAAAGCATACCCGTCAGGTGCGACGTGACCTCGCCCGCGTCGTTGGTGAGCTGCATGCTGCCGCCACCCGCTGCATCCATGCTCCGCACGGCGATCAGGAACTGGTAGATGCTCATCGACGCGTCGATGGCAATCTTGCGATTGAAGTACTTGTCGACGGTGCCCTCCTTGATGGCGCCCGGCGCATTGTCGGAAATGAGCCTGCACGGGGATCAGGCGAGCCGGCCAAGGATGAGTAGCGAATTTTGGGCAAAAAATGTGTGCGTCTGTGCCGCGCGTGCGGGGAGTGTGAGAGGGCCTCGGTGCGCACTTGGTGAGCCCTTGGATGCCCATATTTGCCGCAAAGCGCGGCAAAAATCACCAACGAAACTCATGGAGCTGGGTCGGCGGAGTGTGAACAATGATCACTATGATAACCTACCAAAATTCCCCGGGCGCTAGAGCTCTTGCAGGCAACGAGCGCCATCTCGAGCACAATGGCTGCCGTCACGCATCGGGCCGAGCTTCGCCGCTTCGAGCGCGCGCTGTACGTTATGCTCGTGGCGATGCTGGCGCTCAACTTCGGAGATGCGTGGCGACTCCGAGCGGCCGCAACCGCCCATCGCTCCACGGCAGCGGCGCGAGTGCTGCCGCCACGTCCACCATCATCGGTGCCTTCACCGCCGTCGCCGCCGCCGGAATTGTTTGACTTGGGCGTGCGTACCGCCACCTGGTTTGTGCCTTCGTTGCGCACGCGCCGCATCGCCCGTGTCTCGTCGGTGCGTGCGCAGGACATCAGCCTCTTCCATCAGGCAGGTCTGGAGGTCGAGGTTGTCGACAGCAGCAGTAGCACTGGCATCGGCAACGGCAGCAGAACGAGCGGGCGCCGCCTGCGCGGCAGCGGCACCAGCGGCGACTCGTCCGACCTGCTGCTGCTGCCGTGGCGCCTGCCTCCTGGAGCCGAGTCGTTGGATGGGCAAAATACGACGAGCACAGCGACTGCCGCCGACGAGACTGACGATGGTCGCTACGACGAGGCCGGCGGCGCGGTGAAGCCGGCGGCTGCGACGCTGCGGACGGATTTGTTGACGGCGGATGTGCTGTGGGGTCAGTGGACGTCCAACCTGCAGTTCTACGACCGTCGGCTGCGCGCGGGCCAGCTCGTCAACTCCCTTATGGGCCTCGAGCACGATACGCTCGGGACGACGCTCGCGCTCGCTCGCTCGCACCAGCGATGCATGCGCACCTGGGGGGCGCGCGCATGTAACTACACGTCGGCCCAGCTGGTGCTGCACTCGCAGCGCGACGTGTCGCGCCTCGAGTCACTCTTTGGTGAGGACGAGCTCGCAGATCTCGCTGAGTGGCGGGAGATCACACTGGATGAGATGCGCTCGGTCTGGTTGGCCAAGCAAGCCACGTACCACCGCTCGCTGCAGCACCAGCGCGCCTCGATGTTTGAGGGGCGCTTGATCGTCGCATCCAACGATCCGCTGCCATCGGGCCTCTGGGTGGTGCAACCATGGCCTACCACACCCATGCTCTGGCGCCACCACCGCTTCATCTTGCGCACGTGGCTGGTGGTGCCCTCGGTGCTTCCGCTGCGCGTGTACATGCTGCAGGACGCCTGGGCGCACGTCGTGGCGAAGCCGTACCGCGCGGACCAGCTGCTCAGCTCGTACAAGGATGCGTGCGTCCACCTGTGGTCGCTAAGCCGCTGCTCCGTCACGCATGCGCATCGCGTGCTCCGCACGAACCACGAGGCTTTCCTGAGCGGGCTGGTCGGCGTCCCGAGAAGCGGCGTGCCGCTCGATGATCGAGGCGAGAGCGCCCAAAAGGTCTTTTGGCGGCGGCGCGTGTGGCCATCGCTCGAGGATGCTGCCACGCGCGTCGTGGCCTCCGTCTGGCGTGAGCTCGCCATGTACGAGCGTGGGCTGCGTACGAGCGCTGCCGCGGGCACAATCGCGCCGTATCGGCGCGTGGCGCTGCTCTCCCTTGATTGGATCATTGATGAGGGTGGCCGACCTGTGCTGGTGGACGTCGACGTGGATGGCGCCGTCGCCTCCGACGAGCTGCCCCTCTCGCGCAAGTACGCGCTCGACGCCCTCGAGTTTCTCGGAGTCGGCGGTTACGAGCGGCATGAGTACGGCGAGCGCGCGGGCAGTGCGATCGAGGCCTTTTGCGCGAGGCAGCAGCGGCAGGCGCAGCAGCAGCAGCAGCAGCGGCGGCAGGCGCGGCAGCAGCAGGCGGAGGCGCCAGCCGCGCGCCCGTGCGGCGCAAGCGGCTCAGCCGCGCTCCTCGATTTGGTGGACGAAGCTCATCATGCGGGCACCTTTGCCCGCATCTTCCCACCTGTGGGCGCGCGAGGCTGCGGCCGATTTTGTGAGTTCTTCGAGACGGGCGGCGCTGCGTACTCGCACGAGGACCACCTCACGTGGGCATTCCTCAGGGCGCATGCTGGGCTCTTCCCGCCACGGGCGAGGCCAGCCACAATGGAGCCGCCCAAGACAGCGCGGGCGAGGCCAGCCACAAAGGAACCGCCCAAGACAGCGTAGCGCGACGGAGGCAAGCCCACAAGTCCGTGTCTGTTGGCTGAAGCTCGCGACGGCCAATGGGGACGGATGATCTCGAGGATGATCATGATGAACAAACGAGGAGCGATTTCCGATCCGGCGGTGGCGGGTCGCGACGGTCCGCTCTTTCCCTCTTTCCTCCGCTCAGTCTTAAGTCCGCTCGACGCGTAGCTCGAAGCTCGACTCACGACTGCTCGAGTCGTCCTGGCACGTCCGCGGTCGTCACGATCGCGCATCTTACTTAATGACGGTATGAAATCAGACGGTTAGTGACTCACCCGTACAACTCTCCGCACATACCGTTCGTGGGGGACCTGATACCTCACTGCCCGTTAGGGGTAGGGTGACGGCGACACCGTTAGGCACTGGCGGAGGCGGAGCCGGCAAGGGATCGCGCGTCGGCAGCACTTTAGTGGTGGGTGCTGTGAGAAGTTCGTATTGGTCAGAGTCCGGCGTGTACCGAAACTGCGCGATGCAGCAGTATGCAGTGGATGCTCGGCCGCGAAAGCCAGCTAGGTTGCACAGGTCGCGGATGCCCTCGCGATGCGACACGAGAAGCACCCGCGTGAGCCCCTGCGCCGCCGCCTCGGATGCCAGCCGGCCGACGCAGGCCTCGAAACCTTCCGAGTACAGAGCGTCGGTGGGCTCAATTGTCGTGCCGGGGGCGCAGTAGGCGCCCGCCTGCTCGGAAGCAAGGAAACGTGGCCCCTTGCCCTTCGGGTCAAAAGCGCTGATGCCGTACTTCTGGACTGCAGCAGCACACTCGGCAAGCCCGGGCACGGGACGTAGTGGCACGCCACCGAGCTGGGCCGCCACGAAGCTCGCTGTCTGGAATGTGCGGGTGCACGGCGAGACATAAATTCGCTCAAACGGACGCCGCTGGTGCTCGCCTTGCAGCCTCACGCCCGCCTCTGCAGCCTGTTTGTATCCATTGCGAGTGAGGGGCGGATCCCACTTCGGGCGATCATTGACGATGCTCGAGTCTGGCACCTCGTCGATGCGTTCGCCGTGGCGCAGGACCAAGACTTCGATTGAGACGCTCATGTTCGATGGGCGTTGTTGCGTGTGTCGTAGCGGCGGGTTTTTCGGGTGACGGCGATTAGGGGGGGAATCCAGCGAGTCCAGCCCCCATTCGGTGATCCCGCTTGGTATTGTGTACTTGATCGTATTTCGTCACAACGGCCGTTAGATTGCCGGATCAGAGTTGCTCACAACCGACGACGTGTATCGAGGGACGCTGCTCGATGGCGAGTTTGATGAGGTCGAGGGAGCAAACTCGTTTCAGGACACGGTCTCAGCGTTCCGCGGCGATCAGCTGGCGATGGAGGCCGACCGGAGTGAATGAGAGAATCTGCATACAATACGCTAAGTAATATATAAAGAGCACAATACAGCGCGTCCCATCGGCGCATATGCCCGGGCGTCACACTGACACTCCGTGAACGACTTTCACTTCACTCACTACCCGGCGTGTGCCGGCGCGCGGCGGATCCCGGCCGGCCGGGGCCCGGGCGGGGGCCGGGGCGTCCGAGTACCGAGATGTCTATTCCCGTCGAATCGCGTATCGATTTTCTATCTACCTTCCAACCTGCGCACGCTCGAGGACGGCGAGGGCCTTGTGCCAGATGCGATAATCGGGCCTCGCGTCGGCAAGAGGCCAGCCGGCACTCGTGAGCGCGAACTCGTACCCTTGGCCGGCGCCCCATTTCCACAGTCCCGAGCGGATCTCGCCTTCGAGCTGGCCGGGCGCCCACGAGGAGTGCCCATGCAGCGCACGCGCGAGGACGTGGGTGCGCTCGCGTGGAGTGGTGCCCACCCATCGATGCGAGCGCCAGAGCGATGCGGCATCGACCTCTCCTCTCACGTGCAGGGCATCCGCGCGGAAGGCCGCCGCACCCTCGGCCGCGCCGTCGGCCGCGCCAGCCTGCGCTCCTCGCGCATCGGCCTGCTGTGCCTCGGCCCCGTCGACGGCCCTGCGTTGGTCGAGCAGTGAGGCGCGCGCGCGCTCGCGTAGCGTTGCGAGGTCGCCGCCGACGTGCAGTCCGCTCCCCAGGCGCGTGGCGCCCGGCACGTTCTCGAACGCGTGCAGCACGACCCAAGTGTCGAGGCCGACGGGCCCGCCTAGCCCGTGCGAGACCGCGAACGGGTCCTCAGGCGTTGCGAGCGCGTGGCGGAGAGGCGCGCCGCTTTCGAAGACCGGATGGTTGGTGCGGATGCGTTCGATGGGGCAGTTGATGAGGTAGCCGGCAGTGCCCTCCTCGTCGTGGCGCGTGATCACGACCACCGCGCGGTCAAAGATGCCGCCACGGATGGCGTCTGTGGCCACGAGCAGCGCGCCCGCCGCGAGGCCCTGGATGTTCGACCCAACACGCACGAGGCGAAGCGAGGGCGTGCCGTCTCCGTCCACGAGCATGCACAGCCGTAAACCAAAGAGGGCCGGAAGCGACCAGTCCAAGCAGCCAATGAACATGATGACGAGGATTACTATCATGATGACAGGCTCGTTGCAGAAGATGTTGGCGAACCCCAAACTGGCCATGGCTATCGCATTGCGCACCCAGTTATAGGGCAGCGAGAGCGGAGAGACGCTCGCAGGGGGCTTTTCGCGCGGCACGAATTCGGGGGCGTATGCCGCCTTGCAAACTGGGCAGATGGCTTTTCGCGACCGGTTGGGTGACGACTGCTGCCACCGCTTCAGGCAGCCGATGTGGATCCAAGCCTGCGTGCCAGCGCATGCGCATGGCTGGACGAGGTCGTCGTAAGGGGTACCCGGCTCCATGCAGATGCGGCATGAAGGGATGCTGGGCTCGTCATCGCAGTCTGAGGGCTTCTGCATGGACGGATAAGGGAGGTTCGTCAAAAAAAAGTTTTGCGTGACTCGAATTGCAAGATTTGTGTGGGTGTTTGTAATGGCTCCTTTCGAGTTTGAAGGGAATTTATGAAACTCCTTATCCGGATACGCGAAGTTGCCGTGTCTCGGAATTCACGTCGTCGTGAAAGCCGGGTCGCGCGGCGGCGCTCATGGGATGCGCGGGCAGCAAGGCAGGCGGTGCAGAAGGCTCCGCGAAAGGCCATGCACACGGCCGTTCTATGAGTTCGCACTTCCAACCGGAGAAGGATGCGGAGGCGTTCCGTGAGGCCCTCTTCAGGGATGTCGGCCTGCCAAAGACATATAAGGATGGGGAGGCGATCATCACTGAGGGCCAGGCTTCGGACTCTGCCATCTTCATCCGGAAGGGCACCGCGACGATCTTGAAAGGTACAAAGGAGGTGGCCAAGCGCAGCAAGGGCGACCTAATCGGCGAGATGACGCTCCTGCTGGGCGACTTGCCCGGCAGCAGCGTCATCGCCGCGGGCACGGTCGAGGCTTATGTCGTGCAGCACTCCAGGCTGGCAGAGCACATCGCATCGGACCCCGAAAAGTGCGGCCGCGTCTTCCGGATGCTCGCTTCGACGCTCTCGGATCGCATCAGCGAGGCGTCTTCCAAGATGCGCGCCGAGGTGGTCGCCAAGAACGCCAAGAATACCATAACGGCCAAGAAGCCCCAGGGCGACACGACCCTGAACGTGGCCAAGTACCGGCAGCTGTTTGCCCTCGACAAGGACGAGCCCCTCGTCTTGCGCACCACGTGCTCCATGCGAAAAGAGGCGAATGCCCTCAAGGATGCCAACGTGTCCTTCGGTGACATGTACCTCTTCGAGAAGCATCTGTGCTTCGATTGGAAAGTTTTCGGCTTCCACAAGCAGCAGACGGTCGATCTGACGGACGTGGTTGCACTCCTCAAGTCGACCGAGCTGGCCAATACGGTCGAAGTGCAGTGCAAGGGCTACTCGCTCGAGCTGACGCTGCCCGAAAGTTGTGAGGAGACGTGGGTACAAATGGAGCAATGCCGCCGCCAGGCGACGGCCGCGGCGCTGCAGGCGGCCTCGGCCGAGCTGGGGCCGACGAAGGCGCAGGTGTACGAGGAGGTCGACAAGACCATCATGGACGCGCTCGAGCTGGGCAAATCCGGCGGCCACACGGCGCGGGAGAGCCCTCGAGCTTCGTCAGGTTCGTCACAGACCCATGGACTCTCGATGGACTTGACGGAGATGGATTGGAGTCTCTTCCTCTCGGGCGCGAAGCAGATGCGCTTCAAAAAGGGCGACTCGGTGCTGCGCGAGGGGATGCCCACGCGCGCCCTGTACCAGATCTTGCAGGGTTCTCTGCGGGTCGAGCTGCAGCTGAAGGACCAGCCGACGGCAGTCGTTGTGGGACACCGTGGGCCGGGAGAGATGTTCGGCGAGACGTCGCTTCTCAAGAGCGGATGCGCGACTGCCTCGATCGTGACCGACTCGGAGGAGGCGATCCTCGTGTGCGTGGACGGAGCGTACCTCGAGAGCCTCTTCACGTCCCATCCGAAGCTGCCCGGCCGCTTCTTTGCTTTCCTCGCCTCGTACCAGGCGAGACGCTTGCGCAACCTAACCGAGGCCTTCTCGAACGAAAAGCGCCAGGTTGCCGGCCAGCACCTCGCCAACGTGTCCATCCACGAGATCCTTCAGAACCCCGCCTACATGGGCATCTTCCGAAAGTTCATCTCCAAGGCGTGCGAGGACCGGGCGGACGAGCGCGAGGCGTACACGATGTCGCTCGCCATGTTCGAGTTCTGGATGGACGTGCAGGACTTCCGATCAGAGCCTGAGCCGCCGCAGCTGCTCGACATGGGCACGCGCATCTACGAGCACTTCATCAAGAGCGACGGCGTGATGCGCCTCTCTTGCTTCACTGAGACGCAGCGTGCGGCCATCAAGACGGAGCTTGGCAAGCTGACGGTGGGCTCGCTCGACATCAAAGAGGCACGCAAGCTCTTCGACGAGGCGCAGAAGATCGCGGTCAGCGCCATCGAGGACCAGTGCATGTCGCCGTTCCTCTCGTCGGAGCACTTTGCGTACATCCTGGAGCTCAAAGCCAAGGAAGGGCGAGTACCTGGGCTGCCTGACTTCCGGCTTATCCGGGTGCTGGGCCAGGGCGGCTTCGGGCAGGTGCTTGAGGTAGTCAAGCGCGACTGCGGCAAGCACTATGCGATGAAAGTGATGCACAAGGAGATGATGCGCCGCTCCCTGGGCTCGTCCTGGAGGAGGAAGATCCACCTCGAGAAGGACCTGATGGCATGCCTACACCACCCCTTCCTGGTCAACCTCTCGTACGCCTTCCAGAACACAGAGTTCCTCGTGCTGGTCATGGACCTCGTGCCCGCGGGAGACCTCTCCGAGTTTGTTCTCACGAAGAAGCGTCTGACGGCCGAGCAGGTGCGCTTCATCATGATGGAGGTCGTGTGCGTCATCGGCTACTGCCACCAGCAGAACGTCTTGTACCGCGACATGAAGCCCGAGAACCTGCTGATCGACGAGGAGGGCCACGTGCGGATGATCGACATGGGGCTCGCTGCCCGCGTCTCTAAGAAGCAGCCCAAGAGGCGCTCGCGTGTGGGCACCGATTGCTACATGGCGCCTGAGGTGCGATGGGCCAAGGACCGTCGCGAGCCCTACGGCATGTCGTGCGACTGGTACACGGTGGGCGTCCTCATGTACGAGTTCTCGGCGGGCACGGTGCCCTATGCTCATCCTGAGGACGAGAACCCGCAGTACCGGCCGCACGACTTCAAGGACTCCGCCGCCGAGAGCCTCGTCATGGGGCTCCTTCACCAAGACCACAACGTGCGACTAGGCTGCGACAGCCGTGGCATCGCTGGTGCGCGCTCCGTGACTTGCGATCATCCCGATTGCATGCAGACTGCCTCCCTCATTGCTCATTGCCTCCCTCATTGCCTCCCTCATTGCCTCCCTCATTGCCTCCCTCATTGCCTCCCTCATTGCGTCCCGCATTGCCTCCCGCATTGCATGCAGGGATCCTCGACCATCCGTACTGGAGGGGCATCGACTGGGACCTCGTGCCGCTCAAAAAGTTCGACTCGCCCTGCGTCAACCTCAAGGCGCCGGCGAAGCGCAAGAAGGACAAGGAGAATCTCGCCGTGCAGATCGCCAATGATATCTCGGAGGCCGAGCGCGAGGCGCCCGATCAGGAGTACGAAGTGGCCGAATGGGACTTTGTCTCGCCCACCGCCGTCGTCGATGAGTACATGGAGAACATGTACCAGTGCGTCTCCTCTATCTGAGCGCCACGTACAGAGCGCATTGGGATGGCGGCACACGTGAACACAGTGCTCGGCAGGCGCGCGGGATCCGTGGACACGCGCACACGTGGAGCAGTGGGCTATGTTGAGTGAGCGACGCTACCAGCACGGAGGTGTGGCCAACGTGACATCCAGCTGGCATAGTGGGGGAAGAAGGGAGGTCGTGGGGGGAGAGGGGAGATGCTGCCATGACGCATGAAGAGTTGCTCCACGGACGACCAGCTAGGATCAGCACACGGTTCACGAACCACATGTGGCGCGGTTTTGCCCGGAGCGGAACCCAAACGGCATGTACCAGCCAACCGCCGGTTTTACGGGGCGCGCCCCCGGTGAGCGCCCCCGCCGGCGTACCGTGGACGCACCGACTTCGTCTGACCGTTCTGTTCGTATTCGTTATTCGACGAAGCAACAACCCGCCGCGCCGCGGGGCGCGCGGGGAGGAGGGAGGACGCTGGGGCGCACGCGCCCGCGACCGCCTCGCTCGCCCCTGCGAACGCTCGATACGCGGATAAAAAACGCGGCCATACGCGCATACGCGATCGCGCCGGCCGGTCGGCCGGGCGCGGGGTTAAGCGCGGGGCGGCCGCGCCAGGCCGCCGCCGGCCGGGTCCGGCCGCGGCGCGAGTAAGGCGCGAGCCGTGACCCCGGGCCCCGGGCGTCACGTCGAATGGATGCCATTACCAATACTACGAATCAGCAATCACGGAACTTGGAACTATCAAAAACTCGCTACATTCCTGACACCTGACTACATTCGCCGATACCTCGACACGCACAAACTACAACAGAGTCTACAACAAAAAACACAGCGCAAGGGTGCGTGTCCCCGTGTGCGGGGGTGCGTATAGGGCGGGGGGGTGCGGGGTCCGATGCTAGTAGTTCAGCCCTCCCGCTCCGCGATGGAGGGCAAGGCGCTCAAGTCGTCAGCCCAGGTCCCAAAGAATACGGCCGCATCACTTCCGTCTGCGACCGCGCGAGCAGGCCGCGCCGCCTCTCTTGCAGGCCCTCTCGTTGAACCGAAGATGGGGTAGTGTCCCGAGGGAGCGTGAGAGCTGGGCGCGCAGGCAGAAGCGGCACATTGCCACGCAGGGCCTCGAGGAAGACAAATGTGAGGACCGTGTGCGGCACGGTCCGAATCAGGTTCGCACCGAGGCCGCGGTACGCGGTGTCGAGCAGAGGCCACTTCAGCGGCAGGCGTGCAGGCGTCCTAAGCGTCGTCCTGAGCGTGCTCGGCGCGGCGACAGGCGTGTTTAGGTGCGTCGGTGTGTGGAAGCCCGCGGCAAGCGCCGCTGCGTTGGCAGGAGGAGCGTGGAAGGCGCGGGTCGCGAGCACGTCGAGCGGATTCATCAGCAGGCAAGAGGTGACCGACGCGCACAGCGACGCGGACAGGTACAACAACAAGGGTGGCACGCCTGCACCGTCGAGCCTCACAGAGAGGCGTCGCAGGGCGGCCTCGTAGAGGTAGAAGATGCAGGCTGTGTGGCCGGCGTTCCGCAGCGACCATATACCGGCGCCCGAGAAGGGTGCGGCTGCGGTCGCCCGCGCTGCCGACGCAAACATGTGGTCGCCAGCCTGTTGCAGTGTCCGCAGCCGAGCAAGCGGCGACGAGACCAGACCGGCAACGCCGCCGGCCAAGAGGCCGCTCGTCAACGGCCGGTCGGTGTTGCTGGAGAGACTTGCGAATAGCGCGAATCGCGTGCTGTTCATCACAACGTTGTACGCCATCGCAGCGGGCAGCGAGCTCGCCATGCCTGTGGAATGAAAGAGGCCACTACGGCCTCCCTCGAGCTGGAGCCGACACCTCACGACGTCAATCGGGTTGCTCAGCAGGCAAGCGGCGGCTGACGCGGCTCCACCTCGGAGAGCCTCGAGGCGGAGGTCCTCGCCGACCCGCGATGGCATGGCCCTTGGCAGGGGGCAAAAAGACCGCCCACCTTCGATTCGATTTGTGTTTTCTCGGCACGGGCCGTGACGATTCCGTCTTTTCATCACAGAAGTTCACAAGCTCATCGCACCTTCTCGATCATCACGGTCCTGTGCGGTCTCGCCTCCTCCATTTCTCTCGTCTCGGCTGTCGGCTCTGCGCCTCGACCAGCGCCTGGAGCTCGTATGAGCCCGTGCTGGGGGGATGCATGGTCAAGGGGTTGTCAAGTTGAGCCCGTAGCCTCATTTTCCAGCCATTAGTTCCTATAGTACCACCACATGAATGCTTATACAAATCACACTGACGCTTGCGTCTCGAGACGCAATGCTCTTTTCATCCATCGGGGGAGACACAGACAATTGGCTAGACTCAAGACTGGTCGCTGCTCACTGGATTGTTTTGGCTGTTCGGCGGTACAAATCCGATATTTGAACCTTCCATGCCCCCTCAGCTACTACTATCACTCGATTTTCAATGGATCCTGATCTAGACGACTATGTTCTGGCCGCTGCAGCTGCCTTTTCAAGCAGCTCTGAGCACATGGCCTCGGTCTTGATTCCATTGTAGACACGACCATCGTCGCCCTGTGGCTCGCCACCAATACGCACATTGGGACCCATCGTGCACTCGTCGAAGCAGCCGTGCTCTGTGTGGGTCATATCGGCCACCACCACCTGCACATCATCGCGGTCTCCTACAAGCTCCTGGAGAAGCTTGAGAGTCGCGGCCGCGCCCTTCTTCTTGCAGTACTTGTTCTGGCACACCTCCACGCGGACGCCCGACATTTCGAAGGCGAAGGAAGGACGAATGGCAGGTCGCGATCCTGGCTGCAGGGCCAACGAGAGCATCGCTAAAGTCAGCGAAAGCATGTCCCCTTTGGAGTCCTAGGACAGGGGGGCGCCCACCCTGCAGCGTTTCGCGGTGTGTGAACATTTGAGGTGAACCACTCTAAATCGTGACTTTCGTTGCGGCGCGCTTCGCGGCGTCGCGGGCACGTCATCAAACGCGGCGCATCCACGTGCCGCGAACAAAACCCCGCCTCTTCGAACTTGCACGTCGCCATGGACGCAGAGCCTTCGGATGCGCAAGCTAGGGAGCTGCAGACGTTCATGGAAACAGAGAACCAGAAGGCCATCATCCAGCAAGCGATCAGCAAGCTAACGGAGACGTGCTTCGATAAGTGCGTCACAAAGCCGGGCAATAAGCTCGACTCGTCGGAGGCGAATTGCATTGCCAATTGTGCTGGCCGATACCTTGACAGCAGCGTCTTCATCGTGAACCGCATGATGGCGAAGCGGCAGCAGCAATGAGACGAGGACGGTGGCGTCGCACGCTCGTGGCGCAAAACACTTTTTGACGTCAACGTATGGAGCTTACATCAATCTTGCTCACATGAAGTGCCTAGCTATTGGCGCGTGAGTCTCTTGTACACGCGGGTGCCTCGAGACCCCCCCGAGCAGGGCATGTGTAACTATTGATCGTGCGGTCGAGACGGTCCACGCGCAGTGCGCGAGAGTTGGTTCCGTGTAAGAGAGGATCATGTCTACGTCTGTAGTGTGTATAGACACCGTCGGCTCGGACACTGCCACAGTAATCATCAGGATTCAAGAAGTGACGAACGTGAGAGTCCTTCCTCCATTTAGCGTTTTTCCCGCGGTGGCCCCGGAGTGGACTCGTCGGTTTTCGTCGGTGTGCGTGGGACGAATGTAGCGGCGCCCGACACGGCGCGGCGGCGGCAGCTCGGGTGAACGGGGCCGTCCGCGCGCGGGTCGGGTCGCGCCCAGCTCCCGGCTGCGCCGTCCACGGCTGGGCGGTCGCGGCCGGGACGCGCTCAGAAGGCGGGGCGGCCTGCCGTGGGCGCGCAAGGGGCGCGCCCGCGCCTTCGGCCGGCGCCTCCGAGCTCCGTTAAGCTCAGATCTCGTCTAGTGTGGTCGCGGTGTATTAATAGCTTTGATCCTTTCCTGTTCTCTACACGCGCTACATACTTGACGAGGCGTTGCATGTACTCACATACGACAACGCCGCAGCACACGAGCGACCATACAATCTGGGCTCACCTCCGCGAAGGTTTGAATTGCGGAGCTATTGCATTGTCAGCTCACTTCTGCGCGTCGGGATAGTACTTGCGGATCTTGGCGTCGATTTCGGCCACTTCTGATTCGGTGAGGTCACGTCCGAGCAGCTTTTTCTGCGCGAGCACGGGTGCAGGAGCTCATGTGAGCGAGGTTTCAAGCTAAGCCCGCAGATTCTGGCACACAAGCACGGACCTGCATCTCACAGCTGTTTGCTACGAGCTGTGCGTGTGTGAGCTCAGTCTTCACGGGCTGAGCCTCCTTCATCTCGTCAACAACTGGACTGGAGCCGAATCCCTTCATTTCAGCAAGACTTGGGCGGTACTTGGCGAATGCCGGCGAAACGAACAGTGCAGGTAAAATCGCTCCACCGATGGCCGCACGTCGGCTCACGCCCTTGCCTGCATCGATACGCAGCGCGTCGCACGCGCAGAGCCCGCTGAGCACAGCGCAAACAAAAATCTTCATCAGAGATCAGGACGAACTGCAAGGACGAACTTTGACGAAGCACACTTTCACACGATCACGTCTTCACGTTCACGTTTATTCGCCATCTCGGTAAGACGCACAACCACTGGTCCCGTGTAGACACAATGAGGAGGGCGCAGTCAAGCACTCTCTCCTCAACACACGGACACACACAAGGGGAGATGGGTTCGCTTCAGGAGATGTGGGGGCGGGTTGAAACGGTGTGGGGTCGTGTACCCTGTCACATATCCTGCCCGCGCGAATATATAGAAGGCGGGCCGCTGCGCTTGCGCCCCGGTCCCTCTGCTCCTCGGCATCCCGGGGCCGCTTGCGGCTTGGGCACCCGCCTCGGCGCCGCCTCGGCCTTCCCCATGCTCGGATGGTGGGGCGTGGGGGCCGTCGTCCTCAGAGTTGACCGGCCCGGCACAGCACAATCACGGTGCAAAGCGAACTGGACCCCCGAACGAGCCCCAAAACTACGCCCGCCCGAGAGTCGCCAGGATTGTGTCTGCCAGGCCTTCGTTTGGTCTCAGGAACTCGCCGCGCTCGATCGAGCCACTGCCGTCGGTGTCAAAGATGGGCCAGATTGCTTGCACGGTGCCGCGCATCTCGGCCACCTGATGAGGGAGGCAATCAGAGTTCACCAGATGCAATCAGAGGTAATCTAGAGGCAATCAGAGGTCATCTTGAGCTCGGCCACCTGATGAGGGAGTTAATCAGAGGTCATCAGAGGCAATCAGAGGTAATCAAGGCGGCAGGGCCACCTTGGCTTGATTAGGGTGGCAATCAGCGGCACTCAAGGCGACAGGGCCATCTTGGCTTGATTAGGGTGGCAATCAGCGGCACTCATGGCGACAGGGCCACCTTGGCTTGGTTCGTGGAGAGGCCAAGCGTCTTGATGAGCGCGCGAACGACTTCTTCGCGCTCGAGGGAGCCCGAATGGTCCTCGTCGAAGAAGTCGTACCTGATGGCAATCAGAGGTCATTAGAGGTCATTAGAGGTCATTAGAGGTCATTAGAGGTCATTAGAGGTCATTAGAAGTCATGAGTGGCCGTGAGATGCAATTCGTGGTCATAGAGGCCATCCGAGGGGCTACGCGAGGGGCTGTGCGAGGCCATCGCAGAGGCCATCCGAGGCCATCCGTGGTCATCAGAGGCCATCCGAGGCCATCAGAGGCCATCCGAGGCGGCATCGACGCACCACGCGCTCTTGTCGGTGCGCATGTTGGGCATAGTGCCGCGCACGGTCGGCGGGAAGAGCCGTGGAACCGAGAGGGCCAGACCGTTGGGCGATGCCAGTAGCTCGTGACGCTCAATGAAACCGCTGCCGTCAACATCCCACTGCCTCCACATCCGATGAGCTTCATCAGTGAGGGCCGCGTCGAGCTGCGCAACGTCGCACGCGTACTGCGCCTTGATGCACTCGATCGCCTCTTTGCGAGAGAGCTTACCGTTGCCGTCCACGTCGCACACGGCGAACCAGCCGTCCGGATCGGTCTGCACGTTGGGTACCGGCCTCACCGAGCGGATCGGCGCGCGCGTGATGGGGCACATGCCGTTGCCCGAGGCGAGCCACTCCCGTGCCGCGTCCAGGCGGAAAAAGTGCTGGGAGACTCGCTTGCCCGAGCCGTCGAGGAATACGCCAACGGGGCCGGCGTGCAGCGGCTCGAAGCAGATTGGGCATTCGGCGTATCTCGCCGCAGCTGGCAGCGGACGTGCACGCGTTGCCGGAAGCGGCGTGGGCCCGCCGCCCATGCCACCCGTTTGTGCCGGTGCTCCCAGGTGCACCGGCGCACCCATGGGCACAGGTGGTGGCGCAGGAGCCAATTGAGCCACAAACTCGTCGCCAGGGCGAACGCCCACCGGTACGCGCACGCGGCTTACTTCGCCGGATGGTGACAGGAACTCGAACTCTTGGCCAGCGAAAACGCCTGGTGGTACGCGGATCTGCACGAACATTTTTTTTCAGCGATTCTGGAGTTGTGACCCGTCACTCTTCTCCTCATTCATGTGAAGGCGCCAAGTCGCGCCAAAACTGGACTTGACTTGAAGGCGAGATTCCGCCTGCGCCCCGGGCCGAATCCCCTGAGCCCAGTGGGGAACAAAACGCGGGGTCAGAACGACCGTTCAGACAGACATTCAATTTGAACACGGCCGGAGGCTTACCCGATGGGCCTCCCACATACCTCCCAGGACCCTAGATGGGCCCTCGCCACCGCTGCGCCACACGGCGCGGCGAGGACGACCGGAAGCCTACCCAGAAGGCCAGCACCCCCACCCCAGACGCAAGTGTGAAGTGACCTCACGCCCCTGTGATAGGCAGGGGTTCGAAGCAAAACCGAAAACCTCACCCTCCACCCGACCGGAAAGTCTAACGTAACCGCCTCCCTCACATGACTCGTGAGGTGCAGTCGCACTCAGTTTGACGATCAGGGTTGAGGCTATGAGGATTGTGTGCAAATCCAGAAATCGAAATCCATGAATAAATCCCGCTCCCTCGTACCGCCCCTTGGGTGGGGTTGGGACTTGGGTAAACGTGTGCGCGGGCGGGTAGGCGACGAGCCGCCCCCGCCGCGCGGCACGGCACCGGGGAACCTCCCGCCCGGCCCTAAACGAAAAGCGCAGGGATCACGGTTCCTAGTGAGTGGGTCCGGGGAGGACGGTTTCCTAGGTCAACCGCCCGCGGAGTGGACCCAAGGCGCGTACAACACACCCCCCCCCTGAGACATTCAATTAGAACATGTACCCTGTCTACTTTCCACGAGACGCCAAGGATGCAGTCGTGCTCGATGTGCTTGCCGAACTGATGAACAGTCAGCGCTTCGATCGGCCAGAATGCGCGAGCTCGACGGTACGCGCAACAGTCTCGACCATCGTGCTGAGAAACTGTGCCGAATCAGTGCCGAGTTTGTACTCATTGAAGTCCCGGCCAGGAAATAGTTTGTACACCTCGCGGAAGATGCGAACCATCTTTGCCGTAGTCGAGCCGCATTCGCAGTTGATGAAATAGTAGTTTGCGCTAACCTGCGATGCAAGCTGTTCCACGAGTTGCTGCGGATCAAGACCAAGCGGGCAGCCGTCAGGATACGAATCGCCGTCATCGCAGTACTTTCTGCCGTGCGCGGGCGCATCTGCAAAGTGGCAAACGAGTTTGTTCGGCGCATCACTCCATGACAACATGAGAGCAGCATTCAGCCCTCCAGCAACGTCCTCCGGGTGGTCACCCCCTCCCTTGGCCGAGCATCGAGACGATATGAAATTCTGCAGTCGTGTGATATCGGATGCGTCGATGAAGTTCAGAGTCTCGAGGCGGTCCCGGCCGCAGCAATGGTCGCGATAGGCAACAAAAGCCACCCTGACCTCGAGATTCATCTCTTCTTGCGCGCATCGTACGAGCTTAGAGTGTGCCTGACTGATCCATGCCCCCATCGAGCCCGTACAGTCCATGACAATGCAAAGATCAACAGATTTTCCAGCCTCCTTAGGACGCAGCTCCACATACAAGTTGTGCAGATTGCCGACAGCAGTACTGCGCTGAGAGTGAGAGACGCCGGCCTTAGAGACCGCGTCAAAGTATTGGTGCGTGATCCTGTCGATGCGCGTTGCCTCCGCGAGTGCCTTTTCCGTCTCTTTGCAGGCCGTCGCGTGGAAAGAGTTGCGTGCCGACTCGAGCGTGCGGTATATGTCACGCTGCGCCACCCCGTCCATGGAGCCAAGCTTGAAATTGTCCGAGAGGTCCTTGTGCAGCAACACCAAGCCATAGGTGCCCTGCTTGCCCTGGCGCGCGGTGCGACCTTGGATCTGCACCTCATCTGCCTTCTTGAGCGCGAAAAAGGTCTGCAGCACGTGCACTCCGCCGGCGTTCGTAAGCTTGCTGTCCTTGCAAAAGAAGTCCGTGCCTCGCCCAAAGGCTTCAGATGCAAATGTTGCCTGCCCGTGCGTCGCGGCCTTCCGGATGACATAGTCGCGCGTCTTGGGGTCGAGGCTCTCGTCGAGAACGTTGGCGTGGGGCACCTTCTTGAAGTAGGCCGACGACCTGTACGCATCGAGCCGACCGGCCTCGAAGAAAACGATGACGGCGCGGCCCTCGCGGATCTTGTGGTTGGTCTCGTCGGTGATCTTGCGGTGGAAAGCGTCATCGGAGCCTTCGATGCTGATCGCGCCGCCCGCGTGGTCAAACTTGAGCTGCGTCTCGCCGTACACCGACGGCATGCTCGCGTACAGCTGGATGCCGTACCGCTCCATCACCTTGAGCTCGTAATCCCCGAGAGCGTCAAGCGTGCCCGAGACGCCAAGGATGCAGTCGGGCTCGATGTTGGCGTAGCTGAACTTGCCGCACGGCACCTGCAGCTTGAGTGCGCGCTTGAGCGCCTCGCCTGGATTGCGAAACGTACCACTGTCCGCGGCATTGAGGTGCGCAAAGGCGGTGCGATACCGGTACACTGCGCTCTCGTAGTCGATGCCATCCATGATTTTGTACCCGAGCCGATCGGAGCCCTTGTCGTAGTGCGGCTTCGGGTCATCGAAGCACTGTACGTCGGCACACATTGCCTGCACCTCGCGCTCAATTATGTCGTCCCACTCGGAGAAGCGCACGCGCAAGGCGCGGTACTCGGCCGACTCCTTGGCAGCGCGCAACAGGCTTCCGTAGCCTCTGTGCGACACGCGGAGCCGCCAGACCGTTTGAAGCATGGAGACCGCCTCGGGCACGTCGAGTTGCACCACCTGATTGTGCGTCTGGCCGTAAAAGTCTTCACCGAAGAAGATATCGACCTCGTCGACCAGCAAAATTTCGGGAGCGGCGGCCAGGCCACGTGCGTGTGTCTCCTGCGGTGGATCAGATGGGTCAGCCAAGGCCGCGGAGCTCCTCTTCTTGCCCCTGCCGCTCTTGGACAGTTGGTCGCCCGCCGAGGAGAATGCTGCCAAGCTGGAGGCGGCTGCCAAGCTTGAAGTCGCCGGGGAGGAGGAGGACGCAGCGCCAGCCATGATGGCGGACGCCGACGACCCGGCCAGACGTGTGGAAGAGGAGGAAGAGGAGGAAGATGTGGAGGAGGAAGTCTGGGGCAGCTCTCGGCCGAGGAGGAGTGCAGCAGTCAGCTGACGGATGTCGCCCTTGCGCTTCGTGACAACTTCCGAGTACTCGCTGATCGTCGAATAGTCCACAAGACCCCGCACACCGAAGCTCTCGAAGAGCTCGCAGAAGAGGTCGAAGTCGCGCCCACTCAGATAGTCGGAGTAGCAGACACAGCGCACGCGGAAGCCGAGCAGTGCGAGCACCGTCGAGCACGCGCCAAGGATGATGCTCTTGCCCTCGCCCGTGCGGATCTGCATGAGCTGGCGCTGTAACGCTGCGCCGACCGAGCTGCCATAGCCGAGCATCTGCAGCACCGTCAGCACCTGCGTGCAGTGGGGCTTTAGGAGCACGTTGTCCATGTTCATGGCGGAGCCGCCTTCCTTCTCGTCGAACTTGTCGGCCTGATCGAGCAGCCGCGAGTAACTGTCGCCGGACTTGCTGACGGTGAAGTAGCAGAAGACGCGCGCGAGTAGCGTGGGCACCGCCTCCACCACCTTGTTGCACCACCGAAGCGACGAGCCCGGCTGGATGCCCGCAGCCGCCGCGATTGTTTTCTGCGCGAGCTCCTCGGGCGGAAGGCGACCCGCAGTCCACTCCTTGAAGCAGCGGTCGTACTCCTTCTGGTAACGCTCGAAGCCCTCGATGAGCTTGGATTCGTCGAGGTGGACATTGCGCTTGATCCCGTTTTCAACACGCCAGGCGAGGGCATCCTTCACGACCGAGCCGACCTCCCGCTGCGTGACTTCCTCGTTCCAGACCATCGTCGTGACGTCCTTGAAGTGCTTGAACTCGGCGACGATCGTCTTGCCGATGCGGTCGTCCTCGGCAACAACCTTGCCGCTGCTGTCGAGCTCGCCCACCTTGCCCTGCCCCAGCAACATGCCCAGCTTGAAGAGGTAGCAGTAGCTCCAGCTGCCCTGCTCGTGGATGGAGTCGAGCAGGCCCGCCATCTTGGTGCGGCAAAAGTCCTTATAGCGGGGTAGCTCGTCCAGGATGCGCCCGAGCACGATGAGCTTGTGGGCAAAATCCTTCAGCTTCAGCTCCGCCTGCTCCTCGGACTTGCCCTCGACATACTTGCGGGCTTGTTCGGCGATGGACTCGATCTCCTGCTCGACCGCCTTACGTATCTTTCGCCCCCATGATGGGTCGTAGAAGCCCTCGTGCGCGGCAAGAGCCTTGTCCGCTGCGTCCACCGCGTTGAGCCGGCTGTTGAGCTCCTTGTATTTGCGATGCTCCCACAGGCGGTCGACGTCGGCGCGGATCCGCCGCATGTGCTCCTTTACTTTCGTGGACGCCGTCTTCGCCGGCTTGTGTATCTCATCCTTGCTGAGCCCATCGACATGAGCGAGCAGCCTGGACAGATCCGGCAGAGATACTAGCACCTGGCGCACGCTCTCGTACGCGTCCTCTTCTAGGAGCTTGGTCAGATGATTGAGCACCGCCACGGGCACCTTCTTGATCTCGGCGGCAAAGGGCGCCTTCACGCCGGCAGCGAAGCGCTCGCGCGCGCCGTCGTCCTCAAGCTTCGCCTTGGCGTCCTGGACGCGCTGCTGCATTCTGTGCCCCGGCTCGGCTCTGCGGCCCTCAACGTCCGGCAGTGCGGGACGCTTATCAGGGTGGTACTTTTTGCTCACCATTTTGTACGCTTTCGCCACGTCGGGCTTAGTCGCGCTCACGTCAAGCTCGAGCAGCGAGTACCACATGCCGATCTCGGAGAGGTCCGCACCGCCGAAGTGCTTGCGGACGAGCTTGGCGATGCGAGCGATCGCATCGTCCTCCTTGTCATGCCGCTGCGAACACTGTGCCAGCTCAACATACAGCGCCCACGTGCTCAAAAGCACCCGCCCCACGCCACGAAGTCTTTGGACCGACTCGGCAGCCGAGACAAGTCCGCTTGCGTCCTCCAGCTCTTTCAAAAGCGTCGCCACCTGCACCTCAATCCACGTGCCAATCGCGTGGTGCACATCCCGGGCCAGGCTCATGATCTTGCTTGCATCGACGCAGGTGAGTCCTTCCTCAAAGGCGTGCATCTGGCGCAACGCAATCTCGAAGCTCTGGCCATTGCCCTGAGAGAGGGCACCCTTGGCCGCTTCGCAGAGGGAAGCAAACTCGGACACAATCGCATTCTTTGCCTGAGTCCATCGGCTCTGCACGCCTTGCTCCAGGTGCACCGACACCGACGGCGGCGGCGGTAGACGTGATGGCGGCACAGGCGGAGACACGCGGACGGCGTGCTGAATGGTGGCGGCCTGATGCCCAGCCTCCAGATATTGCCGCGATTGTAGTGCCATCACCTTCGTAGTATCGATGAGCTGGCGGAGCTGCTCGCTGAAGCGTGCTTTCGCGGTATCGTACTGTTTGGCACGCCAGAACATCAAATATGAGGATGAGTGCTGCTTCAATGTGTCAAGCTCGGGTCGAATCTTCGTCTCGATGAGCTCAATCGACAATGCAAGAATATTCTGGGCCGCCTCGCTCTCCATCGCCTTAAAGGCCGAAATAGCACCGTCTACGTCCACCTGCAGTGCCACATGATCCGCAAGACCGGCGCGAAACTCGCTGGCGACATAGCCGAAAATCGTGAGGCCATATGTCACCAGCCGCTCGGTTTCCGCCTGTTTCTGCACCTCCTCAAGCGTGCTGTCAAGCTCACGTGTAAGCTCACGAGTAATCGCCTCGTAACGCGTCTTGAGCCTCTCTGACGTGTTTGGCGAACCGCCGCCTCTTGTGGCGGCCATCTTCAGCTTGCCCAGCCTTTCACAGAGCATTGCGGTTCGGTATGGGTTCTTTCCCAGGTTCGAGCTCTTCATATGGCCGATGAACTCCTTGGCCGCCTTATCAACAGCCACTAGGCACCGCTCCGCATTCTCTACGGCCGCCTGAGCGCGGGTCTTGAGGAATTCATTAGGGTCCGCCTTAGGCGGCTCTGGAGCCTGTCTGCCTGCGGCGCTTGAGCTGCCGCCACGCTTTCGGCGTCTCTGAGCTACTTGCTCTGCAGTTTCGGCGGCCCCTAGCAGCTGGGCCACGGCGTCCAAATATTCCTTGGTGGACTCGGCACCCTCCACAACCTGGGCGAAGCGCTGCGCCTCGATGGCCGCCTCTAGCTCCTCAACGTGGCGCCTCAGGCACGCAACGGCCCGATCTCGAAGCGTGGCGGCGAGCGACAGCACATCCATGCCCTCTTCGGTGAGGACCTTATTGAGATGAATCGTGGCGTCGTCAAAGAGACGGATCGCCTTGGCCATGCGAAAAGCATCCTGCACGCTCGCGCTCGCATCTTCAAACTTCTGCTGCAGTAAATCTTTTGCGGCTGCAAGCGCACGGCTGAGCTTCTCTCGCTTCAGCGGATCCTTCGCTCCAAGGAGTGGCTCGATGTATTCGTGAACATATCTGAATCTTCCCGAGCTCAGGCTCTCTTGCAGCGTCTCGTCGAGCTTGGCACCACGGAGGTCCAACGTCTGCTTCAGGTCATTCGCCGTCTGGGCGGCCTGCTGGCCGAAGTCGAAGTCTCGGAACGCGGTCGCGAGAACAGAGAGCTCGGAGAGGGCAGCTCCCGCAGCATCCGGATCGCCGGCCGACTCGTTGACGGCGGCACGCGCAGCGTCAGTCTTGGCCCGCAACTCCTGCGCCACTCCCTCCCGAAGCTGATCGACGTCCGGTAGCAGCTCCGTTATCTTCTGCAGGCCCTTGGCTCGCAGCGTGTGCAGCCCTTGGAGCGCGGCACTCTGCTTCTCAGCATCGGCCGGTGACTCAGCATCGAAGATCTTCTTGAGCGCCACGCTTGCTGAGCTGAGTTGTGAGCGAATCTGCGCGTCCAAGCTGGTCAGGTACTCGAAAGGACCAAAGGTAGCTGCACCGGAGTCACTGAGGAGGTGGTACACTCTCAGTACCTCCTCCAGATCGGCAGCCGACGGTGAGGCGGAGGGCGCGAGCACCTTTAGTGGATCCTGCCAGTCAGAGATCGCGTTGAAGCGATCGCCGTCGCGACTCCACGTGCGCAAGGACGCGGACAAGCCTTCGGCAAAGCTAATGGCTTGATTCCTGTCGCGTGCGATGTCGCTTTGGAGGAGTGGACTGAGCTGTGAGAGCACCTTGGTCGCATCGGTGAATGTGGTCACATCCGAACCCCAGACGGTAGAGCGGTGGCCATCGCCCTCACTGTTGCCGAGGAGACGCTCGAAGGTCTTGAGAGCGAGGCGGACGGCGCGTTCGCCAAAGTTCGCGTACTCATCATGGAGTTTGGCAACGCCCTTCCTAACAAAAGCTTCTGCGTCTTGCCCACTAGCACTCAGACAGTCATCGATCCACACGCACGCAGCGAGCTGTTTCAGCGTCGCCGCATGCGCAGCCGTGTTTGAGAGCGGCTCGATGTCTCGCATCTCGCGCTCGCAGAGGCCGACTGAGAAAGAGAGGAGCCGTCGCGCCGGGCTGCCAGCTATATTGGCCGCCTGTGCCACGAGGTTGCCGGTTTCGAACTCCGCATGCTGCGTCGCGTTCAGCAGTGATTGCGAGGTGCGTGACATGATGCTCATGAAGACCTCGAGGTGGCTCATTAACTCCTCGAGGCGGCAAAGCGACTCGCTAAGTTTAGGGTGTCCGATGGCCAAGCCAAGCCAAGCGTTGTCAAAAGCTCCCACAGCCTCGCCGATTTC
Source organism: Chrysochromulina tobinii (assembly GCA_001275005.1). Taxonomy (NCBI): domain Eukaryota; phylum Haptophyta; order Prymnesiales; family Chrysochromulinaceae; genus Chrysochromulina; species Chrysochromulina tobinii. The sequence goes on along the minus strand of JWZX01003341.1, from coordinate 19,993 downwards.
GCGAAGCAGTTGGTGCAACTGCGACTTTGCGTCGTTCAAGACCTTGCGTCGCACGATGCCAACGGTTTCGCGAAGCTCATAGGCAGCTTTGCTGTTGAGGTTTGCGTTCTCGCAGTCCAAGAGTCCTTGCAGCTCCTCAATCTGCGTAAGAGATGCGCGGTAGCAGGCGAGGCGCGTCTCGCTCAGTCGATCCTCGTCAGACATCGCCTCGTCATCAAGTGCCGCTGCAGCTTTGGCGCGGGCTGTCTCGACGAGTGCGCTTAGACGTGCTTCACCAGCCGCACAGCTCGAGTCAGCGTACCAGAGGCGGTTGAGAGCGAGCACGAGCTGTTGCTGGCCCGTTGTCTCCGAAGCAGCGATCGCATGCAGCTGTTCCATGTGCATGCGCATCGCCTCCGACGCCCCGTCTGCCGCGCCGCAAAACTCACGGTGCACTTCCACCCATTGGCGCAGCTTCTCGAGGGCCAGAACCGAGCCCACGAACGCTTGCAAATTGAGGTGCGCAGCACGGGCCAGTTCCGCTTTCGTCTCGTGCGGACCAACGAGCGTGAGGATCAGCCCAGCATGCACCCGCTTGCCCAATTCGCGAACTCCTCTGCGCAAGTACTCGAGTGCCTCCTCGGCGGCCCTTGCGGGCATTCCTGGCACCTCGTGCGGCAGAAAGAGCCGCAGAAGCGCAATGCGGCGCAGCGCCTCACGGCCGTGCTCTGCCGTGAAGCCGCAGCGGCCTTGTCCAATGACCTCGAGAGGGAGCTCCGCGTCGTCACGCAGCAGCCCCGCGTCGACGAGCGCGTACGCCTCGGTCAGGAGGACGCCCTTGCCATGGTCGCCCCAGTACGACGCGGCTTTGGCATACGCATCTTGCACATAACCTTTGTCGACGTGCTGCCGGAGAAAGTCGAGCGTTCGGAGGAGCTCGGCGCCGCTCGCAGCGTGCCCATTGAGTAGCAACACGCGGAGCTCTTCCAGGTGTGTCTCCAGGTCGAGCTTGATCTGGCTCTCCGCCTTGGCCGTGAGGCCGCAACGTACTTGGGTACGGGGCGAGGTGAGCGATGTCATTTTCGGCCCCGCGGGCGCACCGAAAGTCTCGATGGCCTTTCGCACTAGCAGCGGGTTCGAGAGCGCAGGATGGTAAATGTCAACAAATGGGTAGCTGAAATGCAGGCACGAGAGCATCCAGTTGAGCACCTCCTTCACGTCACCATCGGACGTGCCCCTGAGCGTCTCCTTGAGCACCGTGTTAAGCCGCTGAAGCGCCGCCTCGCGTGTCGCCGCCTCGCCCAGCGCGTCGGCCTTTGTGAAGACGAAGGTGAAAGACTCCTTCAAAGGCAAGAACGGGCGCACAAACGAGGAGATGAGCGCCGCGACGCGTCGCATCGCACCACCGCGGTCGACGCTAAACGTGTGGCAGTCTACCAACACGACAAACCGGAGCGCAGAGCATCGCTCGGCGACCTTCTTGAAAGCGATGGACGTCGCAATGTCGACCTCCACGCCTGCCGTGTCTTCGTAGCTGCGCGCACGGAGCGGCCGCGAGTGCGGGCGTGGCGGTGAGAGGTGGCAGTGAGAGGTGCATGGACTGAGAGGCGGTGCATGCACTGAGTGGCGGTGAGAAGTGCATGTAAATGCAACGTTGCGTGCAGCAAGGTCGTGTGGGCGTACCCGGGAGCATCGAGATACACGATAGAATCGAAATCGTCGCCCTCGGAGTAGTGGCGGATGCACTTGGTCTCTGATTTCTGTTCGTGACCCACGCCGAAGCCCTCGAGCGGCTCTTCCACATCCCACACCAACTTCTGATCCGATGCCTTTGGCTCGGCATCGGAGATATCCATCGCGTCGGTGCTGCAAGCATTGGCCGTGACGCTGATTGGCACGTACGGCCGTCGCGTTATTCTGCGTCCAGTCATCGCCTGAAGTAGCAGCGACTTCCCCACGCCCGTGTTACCGAGCATCAGCGCTACTTTCCGCCCAGCCACGTGCTCTATAGAGGGTAGAGAGGCTTCGAGGTGCTGGGCGATGAGTCCGAGATCGAGCTTCTTGTTGGGCGATGCGAGTGGCGGAGATGCATTCACACTGGAAGCCTCGTCAAAAAGTGAGAAATCGAGGATTTCGAAGGAACCGCCGTCTGCTAAGCTGGCACCTTTCCCATCGTCTATTGTCGGAGGTGCGGCTGAATGCTCAGCCTCTGCCTCAGCAGCTTTCACAGCGGCCATTCTGCGCTCTGCAGCTTGCGACTTTTCCTCGGCCTCTATAACGCGAACCATCTGGTCGAGCTCGATACGATCTTCGCTGACCTCAATTGTGAGGGGAGCATCCGCCGGTCCCGCATCCAGCAATGGCTTGTCGTCGTGCAGCATTGTTGGGTCATCGCTGCACTGTACTGTGAAACGCGGGCGTTTACGAGCCACTGAGTCGTCCGCTTCGCTCTCGGCGCTCGAGACTTTAGTCAGGTCGGCGACCGGAGCAGCATGCGGCGACACGTTGTTAGACGAAAAGCTCGACATCAATTCGCGCCAAAACAGCACACGCCATGGTGTGAATGCGTCGCCCCGCCTTCTTTATCAGTTCTGAGCATACACACTAAAATCATGAAGGAATGTCTAAGTGATGTCATGCAAAACTAGGCGCTAGATCGTCCACTTCAACACTGCAGTTAAAGCGAAGAACAAAGATGCGTGAGAGGCTGGAAGGAGTAGGTGGAGCACGTCGAGCGAGGAGAGCACATGCGCCATCGGAGCCTCGGCCGTCCGTGCGAGGCTGGTTGGTGCATCACACCATGCTCTTCCAGTTCACGTACGCGCGCAAGGCCTTTTTCACCTTGACCCTCTCCGCCCGTCGTGCGGAGAGTCTTGCGGCTCGGCGCATCTCCGCTGCCGACCTAAAGCACACCCAGTGTGGGCCGAAGCAGCCTCGCAGCATGCATATGAGGCACCCGCACAGCCGCGACGCGACGCAACTGCAGCTGCAGCACTCGCCATGGTCTTCCTGCTCCTCCGCATCCTCATGGTCATGTCCCTCGTCTTCCTCATGGTCCCCGTCCCACCAGAGCGGGTTTGCCGCCCCTGTCGTGCCCGAGACTACAGACTCTGTACTCGAGCGCCAGCTCGTGTCGAAGCGCAGCCCTTGCTCGAGCATGAGCTCACGCTCTGCCTCTGCATGCTCACGGGCAGCGCGCTTGCTCTCTGCGTGCGACCATAGAATACGGTTTGACTGCTGATGGGGCTGCGGGTCCGGAAGGTGCGACGTCGCAAACGGCTCACCCTCGAGCTGTGCCGGGGTGACGATATAGCCCTGCGGCGTGCGCACCTCCATGCGAGCGGCGAACTGCTTGAAGCGCTGCGACGTGAGCCCGACGACGTAGGCGAGGTCGACGTCGGATGTCGAGACGCCAAGGATGATCTTGTAAGATGGCGATGCAAGGGTGCGGGTATCAATGATCGGTGCCCTGTTCGGTGCCTTGCGTGTATGCAGATACTCAACGTGTCGTCGCTCTGACACTCGGTGCGTCCCCTGCGACTCCTGCTCAGGCTCCTGCTCAAGCTCCTGTAACCTCTTCGCTTGCTGCAGCTGTTGATGCTCCTTCGTAGGCGGCCGCTCGGCCGTTTCCACTCGTTGCTCCTGCTTTTGCGGCATGCTCGGCGGCAGCCGCTCTGCCATAGGAAGCTGCATCTGCCGTTGGCGTAGTAATGCATGGGACCATGGACTTGAAGATAATTGAACTGAGCTCATGTTCGAGTACGTGTTTGGCAGGTTCTGCAGCGTGTACCGCGGAGCTGACGAGCGACTCTGCAAACTAGGAGGGCTCCCTATCGGGTAGCGGCGCTCGTGGTTCCTGAGTGCCGTGGATCGCGTCGACGCAGGCGTCGAGAGCTCAGCAAAGATCCGCAAATCCGGAGTACCCATGCAGTGCGGACCGACGGGACCGACCGGTCGTGACGTCCACGTGTGAGCGGACTCCAATGACGTCGACACATCGCGCAAAATTTGGGTCACCTGAAGAGCATGCATTCGAACATCGATCGCGACCCGTCGTCTGAATACCAAGACCACACTCCGGCCGTTACGCCGAGAGCAGGGCGCTCTTCGGACTGTTTCATCAAGTTTGGTGGCGTCAGGAGTCAAAAAGCGGTCATCTTCGAGCGCACGCGGTGGCGTCAGTCATCAGTGACGCCCATGCACGACTTCCTCATCTGCCCCATCACATTGGAGGTGATGCGTGACCCCGTCGTCGCTGCTGATGGTCACTCGTACGAGCGATGTGCCATCGAGCAATGGCTCGAGCAGGCGAGGTCCGCAAAGCTTTGGCCTCTCTCACCGCTGACGCTCCTCCCACTTCGCTCGACGCGGCTCCTGCCAAACATCGCTCTCCGAAAAGCGTGCCAACAGCTTGCAGGAACACAGCACGTGCGCGACAAGCCAATGATCCTGCGCTGCAATGCTCTCGAAGAAGCGTACCACCCTCTAAGGCCAGCCGCATCGCCGCGTGCACCACATTCCTCACGTGAGTCCTACGAGGAGGTTGCACCTGCTCTGCCGCCCGCTCCGTCGCACTCTGGCGGCCCACGTCACCGCATGCTTCACATTGCGCTCATGTGCTGTGTCGCCATGCCCGTGATCGCCTTACTCCTTGCGGAGAACGTCTTCTTTTCTCTGTCAATGGGTCTCTCGGTGGCTGAGGCCGCAGCCCGCACTCTGAGCCACTGCGGTGGTGCGCTCGGAGCCCCTCTCCTGTTCACGGGCGTCGGGCTATGTGGTGCCGGCGTGTGCGTGCGTGACGAGCGCGCCGCCGTCCTGTTCGTGATCGCTGGAGCGCCTCTCGCGATCACCTCCTTTTGCCACGGCCTCGCCGCCGCCAAGGGCGGCGACGCTACGAGCGCTCTGTTCCTCTCGCGATGCTTGCTGCTCGCAGGCTTCTTCTTCTGCTCGATTGGTCTGCACCTCGCCGGCCGGAACGTAGCACCGCCGGCCGTGGCCGATCCACTGAGGTCCTCGTTGCTCCCGCAGCCGCTCTTGGCCACGCAGCGCAGCGTCCGCTCGCCGTCTTGCATCACCTGGATGGGTCTCGGCTTCGCCACCACTACTCATATGGCATCACCTGTTCGTTAGCAGACAAACATGAGGATGGGGCTAGCGAGATGATGTCAGATGATGAGACGCAACGGGAGCTGCGCACGGTCATGTTCGTAGGGGGCAAGGCTTCAGTTGGTGTCGGAGCCTGGATATGCGGCGCGAAGCACGGCGAGGTCACGATGGGTATCGGCCGACGTGCGGTCGTGCGCCGCGAGGTGTGGCAGCTGCAGCTGGAGCGCTGCGGGCCCAGGCGTACACTATACAAGGTAGTGTACCAGAGATGTACTCAATCAGATGACGCATGCGTATGGAGTGCGTGAATGCGCGTTGAGAAATAGGGTGGGTGCGTGCTACCGTACCCGTGGCTGTGCCGGAGGCCACCTCGCACCTGAGACCTGTGCGCACCGTGTCCGCGAGCTGGCATGTGCTGTGTTCTTGTGTGTGCGCTTCACGCTGTCGGTTCGCTTGTGAAGCGCGAGCTTTTCTGAAGTGTCGCCGACGGTGGGCCCGCGCGTGCGCGCGTCGGGCGGCCCGCATCACGCCGTCTCACCCGATGTCGCGCGCCGGTCGTGCGTCGGCCCGCTTCACCTAAGACCTATCAGCGGCGTCGTCCCCGTCAAAGAATTGGATAAAGCTCGCAACCCATGGAGTTTAACAGTTATCGGGCGAGACTAGGACGGGACGATGTGTACGTGAGTTAATATCGTTTTTGCGCAATTGACAATTATACGACCGCACTCCACCGCACATGTTGTATTGAAATTTTTGATTGACCTCACCCACACCATGCTCATGGAGTGTGCTTGCTCCCTTATGGCCGCGGTTGTGGGGAGCAGAGGCACGTCGATGGGGATGTGAGCCCGCTCGCTAAAGGGGTGGGATCACGGCGCGCGCGCGAACGTCCTTAAAGGCATGCTCGACGGTCATGACGCCATTGCGGAAGACTTCGATCAGCACGTCCTTGCTCGGGTCACCTTTGCCCTCAGTGACCGTGGTGAGCTTGCCGTTCTGCATCTCGAGGGTGAGCCTGCCTTTCTTGGACTGCTTACCCTTATCTGTGATCGGGTCCTTGTACACGAGCGTGGCCAAGCCGTCGGCCTTGATGATCTCCGAGCACTTGAAGGCGCACTTTTGCGTGTCGCGGTGCAGCTTCTGCAGCAGTGCGCCGCCTGAGCCGAAAACAAGGTTCTCCGCCGCCCAACCTTTGGCTGCGGCGGCGTCGAGGATGCCGCCGAGCGATTCGTACGAGATTCCATCTCCTTGGATGAGCCGAATGTAGGGGGGCAGCAGCTTGTGGCCGGTGCTCGTCGTGGTCACATCCTCTTCAAACGCCTTGCCAAGCAAGTCGAGCAGCAGCGGCACAATCTCCATAGGCTCGCCCGAGTCGGGGCGCACCACCAGCCGCCCCTTGCGATTCTTAATCATCTCCTTGAGCTCCGTGCCCCACAGATTGGAGCACGCGTTGAAGATGTCGTACGAGTCTGAAACGACGGCCACGACCCCCTCTGGGTACTGCGTGAGCATGTTGCGGAACGCGTCCAGCTCGCCCTCGCGACCCCACGACGTGATGGTGGAGTGCTCGGCCGCTGGGATCGAGATGCCCGGCACAGGCACTGTCACGTTGATCCCCGGGATGAGGGCCTCGCCGCCCTTGTAGTAGTGCTTGACGCAGATGAGCGCGGCCATCGTGTCCGTGCCCTGGAAACTGACCAGGTGCGCAGCGCCGCCGATGGCCGCCGACTCGACCGACGAGACGCCACGGTAACCAAAGTCGTGCAGCTGCAGGTCGGCGTTGGACGGATCGCCACCTGTCGCCGCGAGCGCCTTCAGCAGCAGCTTCTTCTGCTCGCGCGAATTGGTCGCGACCGTCATCGGGTACCACACCTCGACCATCAGCGTCTCGAGATAGTTGGTCAACCAGAAGCACTTTGGGTCTGTATTCACCATGGTGAAGAGGGCGTTCTTCACAGGCACGACCGTGCCCTCAGGCACCGCCTTGATGGAGATCGGGAGCATGCCACCGTGCGCGGTCAGGATGTGCCTCCAGCCCTCCTCATTGAAGTGCCCAGGACCCATGTGGCTGTCCAGGATTTCCTTGGCGTACGCTATCTTGTCCTCCGTGACGACCACGCCGCACAGGTAGCGCTTGATGAAGTACTGCAGACCGAAGAAGACAACCTCCTCGAAGACGCCGCCGCGGCTCTCGAAGTACTGCGCGCAAAGGCGGCGGTGGAGCAGGCGCGTTCGAGCGGGAACGCGGCAGGCAGCTGCAGGGGCCGCGTCTCGGCTGGAGCGCTCACGGCGCTCACAGGGATCCCATTGGCAAGGGCAATGGAACCGAGTAATCATGAGCAATGCTCGGCGCCGCGCACTGCGCAGCACAGTACGAGCCATGGGCTGGTTTGCTGCGGCAGTGAGCGCGCTGCGCGCTGTGCCGTGCGGCACGTACCGAGTAGACATACTCCGTGCCAGGCGGGTACTGCCTGTAGTGGCTGACCTGCGAGAGATGAGAAGGATACGTGCGCGGCCGATCAGCAAGCTGGACAGTCTGAAACGTCGGCCTGACGAAGGCAAGGAACCTTGTAGCTATCGGTGGCCAGGATGATGTTGTCGAAGCACGACATGCTTCGCCGACGACTCAAGGACCGGCCTCTCCGGACGCTCGGACAGGGACCACACTGATTGAGTGTAATGCAAAAAGGCCCCAGAAGAACGCAAAGTTTTCGTGCCAACTTTGGAACGGGATGAGCAGGTGAGATCAGGGGGCGGGGCGAAGCGCCCGGCCCGGCGGATTTTCGAGTATGGCTGTGGGAAGGCGGTCCAGGGGTCCCCGAGCTACTTGTAGTGGTACCGGTTCAGCTCAGTTCAGCTCAGTTCAGGTCTTGGGTGTCCGAAATATAAATATAACCATTGGCTGTGATAGGATAACTTGAGCAGTGTGGGTATTGTACATGTACATAAAGACGCGCCGCCAATTTACGAATCTTTACGCTACGAAATAACTTTCTAAATTCCGAGCACGCAAGAGGCGCGAGCTCGGAGCGTCTGGACGTCGGACGCTCGAGACACCTAGGCTCTCGAGTCGCCGCGTGCCGACCGCCGAATGGAGCGCATCACCGGCGACGACTACTATGCGATCCTCGGCGTCAAAAAGGACGCGAGTGAGCAGGAGATCAACAAAGGTAGCGCACCTCCTACGCTGCATGCGAGCTGCTGCAGCCCGCCATGGACCCTCACGCTAAGTCTGTGTGCTAACGCCGCCGTGTGCGCAGCGTACAAGAAGCTCGCCATCAAGTACCACCCGGATAAAAACCCGGGCGAACACAAGGAGCTCGCAGAGGAGAATTTCAAGAAGGTGTCGGAGGCCTATGAGGTGCTCTCCAATAAGGAGAAGCGACAAACCTACGACCAGTTTGGCAGAAAGGGCCTCAACGGCGCGGGCATGAGCGGCGGTGGCTTCTCGCGCGGGCAGGCCGAAGAGATCTTTGCGCAATTCTTTGGCGGGCAGGACCCCTTCTCGGTGCTCTTTGGCCAGCAGGCAAATGGCGGCTTCGCGGCGGGAGGCCCCGGCGCTCATTTCGCCTTCTCGACGGCCGGCGGGCCAGGCATGGGCGGCATGGGCGGCATGCATGGCATGCATGCCGGCATGGGCGGCATGGGGGGGTTGCCGCCGGAGTTTGCCGCCATGATGGGAGGCATGGGCGGCATGCGCGGCATGGGCGGCATGGGCGGCATGGGCGGAAAGGGCGGCGGCATGGGTGGAGGCCGACGCTCACGCGCAGCGCCCGAGCAGCCGAGCGTGCTGCCCGCCGGCACGCCCGTGTGCGTCCACAGCCTGCGCGGCGCGGCACAGCACAACGGCAAGGCAGGTAAGGTTGAAGAGTACGACCCAACCTCATATCGGTACTTGGTGAATCTCGCCGACGGGGAGGTGCTGCGCATTAAGCTGGACAATCTAGTGCAGCAGGTGACGGCGCATGTGGTGGGCATGCAAAACCGCGCGGAGCTCAACGGCCAAAAGGCGACCATCGCCGGCTACGATGCCGAGAGGGATCGCTACCATGCTGACATCGCAGGCGTTGGTCGCGCCTCGCTGCAGCTATCTAATCTAATACTGCCCGCGGGGACGCGTGGTCGTGTACACGGGCTCACAAGCGACAGCGGCTCGAAGTGGAACGACAAGGTGGGCAAGGTGATGGGCTTCGACGCCGAAGCAGGCCGCTACCAGCTGCAGATGACCGCCGACGAGCAGCTTCGAATCAAGCCGCAGAATCTCAAGCTGTGAAATCAGAGACTGCCAACGCGAAGGCGTCCATCAGGTGGCGCGTCAAGCGGCGGCGAGCGCAGCGCCTTTCGGTGCCTCACTGCCCAGCGTGTATGTAGGAATGCGGCTGCGCAGCCTCCGTAGATCGGATACCGCGCATCGCGCAGATCGGCAGATCGGATACCGCCGCCCGTCGCGCGTCGGCCATGTAGCGCGCCGCGGGGACCCCGGGGACTGGCAGTTCTCTTATTCCATGTCTTTAATGTCTTTAACGCCGTTGAGCTGAACTCAGTCTCACGTCAGAACTGAGCCGCTGAACTCCGGCGCTCTCAGGTGAATCACACATCAGAGATCCGGATTCGGGACGCGCTGCCGTTGTCCGATCCCGGCGGACGAACGAATTTGGAATTACTGCTAAAACGGACGTACGCTCGGCTATATGCGCGCTCTCGACTCAAAAAATCGATGCGATCCATGCCGTTCTACTTCTAGTCTCACTGGGTGTCGATCATCGAAAAAGATCCTTCTCTCAGAGATAGAGCGCGCGTTCTCGTCAACTCTCAGAGGCGATCTGGACGGAGTGCCAAGGGCGATTCCCATCGGCCCGAGGGCGAGAATTTCCACGGCGCGTCGTGGATTGGCTCCGCGAGCGGTTCGGCCAACCTTGGATGTATGCCCGGACTTGCACGACACAGTTGTCTCGGCGTCTGTGGCGCGCGCACGAGAGGCCCAAGATCTCGCTGCCTCCGCTGCTGCGTCAGGTTCAGCCTCTTCGCACGTGCTGGTACGGACGCGGCGTTGAAGGGCTCGCCGGAGCCGAAGACGAGCACAGTGCCTGGCGGGAGCGAGCTGCACTTGGTCACCTTGGGAACCACCGTGCCGTCCGGCCTGAAGGCAACCTTTGGGACGATGCTTTCGCTCCTGCCGGCTACATTGACGAGCGAGCCGGCGGCAAGGTCGAGCAGCCCAGCAATGTCGGGCGCGCTTTCGAGCGCGAGAAGCAGCGGCGGCAAATCCGGACACTCGTTGAGGTAGCAGCACGCGAACGGGGCAGGACCGGGGCGGCCTCGCTGTGGATGGAGCGTCTCCCGCTTCATGGAAGGAAGGCAAAGAAGCAATTGGAATCAATCGAACGAAAAGACGCGGGGAGAGCATACCCGTCAGTTTCACACTAGTGGCGAATGCGCAGGAGTCTTTGTCGGTTCGATTTGTCGGTGGGGAACGTCGAGGCGACTGAAAATGCCGAGTGACGAAACGGTTTCCATTTTGACCCTCACTCACCTCGATCGGTTGCTTTTTGCTGGTCCTTGCGACCGGGCTTCGGCACGACTGAGCGGCTCCGCCCGCGCACACGACTCTTTCGCGTAGCTGAGCCGCGAGCGCGCGGGTAGCCATGGACCCTGAGCAGCAGGCCAGCGGCTGACCGGATTGCGGCGGCGAAGAAAGGAAAAGACGTGCGCAAGAAGGTGAGGATCGAGAACGAATCTGCCACCGTCGTCCAGGCACGCGTGCGCGGCCGCAGCGATCGTGCGAAGTTGGAGGGTCAGGGCTACTATACGCCCGATGAGATCAAGGCGCACAACCGCATCGATGACTTGTGGGTGTCTATGTTCGGCAAGGTGTGCGACCTGACGAAGCTCGTGGCCGCTAACCCGGGCAGCCTCGTGCAGCCGATCATCGATGCGGCGGGCACGGACATATCGCACTGGTTCGATCCCGTCACGAAGAAGGTCAAGTCGTATATTGACCCGAAAACCGAGCTCGAGGTGCCATTCTGCCCGATGGGCGAGTTCCTGCACTGCCCACCGTCGGAGCCGACGGCGATGTGGTCGTCGGACATCGGCAAGCCGTGGTGGAAGGACAAGACGCTGCAGATTGGGTTGCTCACTGCGAAGACTCGCAAGATCCGTTTGTTCAACATGCTAACCAAGCAGGAGTCGGTCATCGAGGTGTGCAGCGAGGAGACTCTGGACGCGATCCAGAAGCGGTACATCCCGTACAACCAGCACTCGGGCTCGTATGTGTGGAAGCGCAGCGACGACCACGCTCTCTCACGCGTCCTCGACATGAAGAAGACGCTCGCTGCCAACGGCATCCCCGATGAGGACCTGCAGTTTGACCTTCTTAACATGGATCCAGACGATCACATCCCTACCATCCACCTATACTTCTCCGATGACCTCACCGTCGCCTAGGCGTGGTCTCGGACTTTGCTCTCTCGCGTCTCGCGTAGCCGTAGGCGCGGCCGGCTCACCTCTCTCAGACTCGCTCTGCGGCGGGGGCCGGCGATTAGGCTGATAGTCAGGGGAGTGGGGCTGCCGCTTCCCCCTCTTGCCGTGTGCTCTGTGTGAATCTGAATGCGGTTGCACCGGTCGGCCGCGCTCGCCCGGCGGCGCTACGGCCATGCGGCATGCGCTACGGCGCGGCCGGCGGCTCCGCTCTTCGAGGACGAGTCAGGCGCTGTGTAAGCAGAAAACAAGGTCGAAAAACAAAAGAACTCCCGCCCACAGCGATACGACACACTGTCACTAACGTGGACGGTGCCCGTGACTCTGAAAAGTCGATCCAGACGCTTAGCTCCTCGAGGCCGTCCGCATCGAGGAGGAGTTCTATAGGTGTGCAAGCGGCGACGGACCTGCGAAACGTAAAACGCAGGCCCCGCACCACTCGCGCGGCATCTCGCGCGGCCAATACATCGAGAAGCTGGAGCGCGGCCGCGCCTCAGCTCTCGGGGAAGATTTTTGCGTAGCTGCTGCCAAGCATGGCGCGGTACTTCTCATCGAGGGTGCCCTGCACACGACGCGCGCGGAGCGGCAGGGTGAGATCGGCAGCGATAAGTGTAGGCTGCTCCGCAAAGGCACACGAGCGACATCGCGGGCTGCTCCGCAAAGGCGCACGGGCGACGTGGCGGTTGGCCCCGCGCACCTTGTTCCGCTCCATTTTTGCCAAGAGCAGCTCTTTGGATTTTGCCTCGCAATAGCTCTCCGCCTGCAGCAGCTTGTGCACACCCCACCAGCCGCCGATGACGCCAAAGAAGACGTGCTCCCACGGCTCTGCGCAGCAGGACGACGGCGCATGCACGCGCTCAGAGGCCAGGCATGTGTGCGCACACAGCAGGCGATTGACAGAGGCGATAGTGAGAGGAGAGTGAGCCGCTGTGGATTTCGTGTGCGATAGAGCTGCAGCATCTGCGCGCGCGCGCGAGGAGCACTCACTCGAGAAGAGCGCCACCTTCCGCAAGGCCCGCGTGTAGATCACGATCATCGTGCCCAGGCTCGCGCCCGTGAGGCCCGCAATGAGCCCCATCCTGGCCTTGCTTTGCTCAGACACAACAAGGTTTCTCCAGGCGCGACTGTGAACAGTGCAGGAAGAACTGTGAACAGGCAAGGGGGCTCCAGAGGCCAAAGGAGCTCCAGAATTCGCGTTTCGCATGTTTTGCATGCGCAAAAAACGATTTCTTTTTTGGTTTGATCAATGAGGCGCACCTCCTTGAGCCCCTCGGAGAAACGCCCCAGCTTATCGAGACAGGATTCGCCCCAGTCTTTCGAGTTTCGGTTGCCTTCCATCGGCAGCAGCCCCCCCGCCACGTCGCCCCGCTCGCCCGTGCTGAACTTGGACGCGGACGATCCCATAAAGAAGAAGATCGAGCTTGCTCTCAGCCGCTCAGATCGGATCGCACGCCAAGCACCAACTTCGGCTGACACGCTGCGAGATATCGAGGATATTGCGCGGGAGCGCGTGCGCATCAGGGAGGAGGCGCAGCGGCTATGGGACACGCAGGAGAAGATGGAGATCGAGTCCAGCCTCAGAAAGATGAAGAAGAGGTGCTTTGCTCGATGGATGAGAAGGCACATCGAAGGCGTCAAACATGATCTTTGCAACCAGTACGCCTTCGCACTGCGCTTCAGAGAGCTCCGGCAGATGATGACCCTCGGTATCGACGATTTTCGTCTTTACGCCGCGCGCCGGCGGCACGAGAAGGCGCTGCGCACGAGGGCGGTGAGTGCCTTGCGGATGCGCGGCGCAAGGCTCGTGTTCAACTCGTGGATCGAGATGGCCCACGAGAGGGCGTTCCATCTGGCACGGCTGCGCGAGGCGCTCTTTGCGCTACGCCACGCGGGCGCGCGCAAGGCACTCACGACCTGGCTCGGCGTCGCGCGCGAACGCGCCAGGCTCCGCGCGTTTGGCACCGCCCTGCGCCACTCGGGGCTCCGCCGCGCGTGGAGCACGTGGGAGGGAGTGTCCACAGAGTGGCGACGGCAGGAGCGTCTACTCCGAGGAGCGCTGGTCTCGCTACTTCACAGCGGTCTGCGACGTGCCTTGAATATTTGGGCCGAGGCTCTCAAAATGCTCAAACAGGCCTCAGATCGTCTTCGAGGCCTGTTGGCTCAGTGGGTGATGCCGAGGCAACATGCGGCATTTACGCGCTGGATCGGCACCGTGCAAGCCATGCTGGAGGCTCGCCAGCGTTCGCAGCGGGCGCTGCTCTCTGCTGCGTCGGCATTCCGTGGTGACGTGGTGCGCAAGGCGTGGAAAAGCTGGCTGAGTCTGCTGCACGATCGTCGGGTGATGGAGTCTGCCGTCCAATGGTCGACGCATCGTCTGCAGCGTGCCGCTCTGAATACCTGGACGGCGCGTGCTGGCCCTGCTGTGAGCGATGCCGACCGCCGCCTCAAGGCGCACTTACGTGTGCGGGTGAGCCTGCAGCTGCGCGCGGCATGGGGGAAGTGGCGCCGCACGTGTTTGCAGTGCATGCATCAGCTCGATTGCCTTCAGCTGGCGCTGCTGAGCTTTCGGCAAAAGAGCGGGCGCAAGGCGCTCATCACGTGGGTGCTGCAAGCTCGCGCCATGGCCAAGCTGCGCGCGTTTGGCAAAGCCGTGCGCCACTCGGGGCGTCGCCGCGCGTGGAGCACGTGGCGTGAAGTGATGGAGCTAAGGGAGAGGCGGCTGGAGCTGCTGCGGAGGACGGTGGCCTCGCTACGAAACGCCGGCCGGCGGCGCGCGATGAATGCTTGGGCGGAGCTGGCGTCCGCCAAGGGGGAGGTGAATCAGCTCAACCAACGAGTCCACGAGACCATCCGCGAATGGGCACTCGGCAAACGGCAAGCGGCGTGGCTGCAGTGGCAAGAGGTGGTCGCGTCGCTTCGCTTCTTGCGCTCAACGCTCAGCGCCATGGTGCACCGTGGCAAGCGGCTCGCATTCAGCACGTGGACGCTTGCCGCACGCTCTCGGAAGACGCATCTCCTCTTCAAGAAAGCGGTCACGGCGTTCCGTCACGGCAGCACACGCAAAGCTTTCGCCAGCTGGGCAGAGCAGCGTGAGCACGGACGGACCGCGCTCACGCAGATGCGCATGGTGGCCCGCTCCTTGCGGATGCGCGGCGCGAGGCTCGTGTTCAACTCGTGGATCGAGATGGCTCACGAGAGGGCGTTCCATCTGGCACGGCTGCGCGAGGCGCTCTTTGCGCTACGCCACGCGGGCGCGCGCAAGGCACTCACGACCTGGCTCGGCGTCGCGCGCGAACGCGCCAGGCTCCGCGCGTTTGGCACTGCCCTGCGCCACTCAGGGCTCCGCCGCGCGTGGAGCACGTGGGAGGGAGAGTCCACAGAGCACCAAAGGTTTCAAAAGCTCCTCACGTTAGGCATCCCCCTGTGCCATTTTGGGATGCGCCGTGCGTGGATCACGTGGGAGGGAATGTCCACGGAGTCCCGAGCCGCCTTCGAGCTCGCCGACGAGGTACAGAACGCGTCGCTGCAGCAGCTCGAGATGCTCCTCACGGCGCGCCTCGGGAGCCGCTCGCTGCTGTGCGAGGTAGGTGAGACACCTTCACGGTCACGCAGTCAAGTGACTGCAGCGATCGGCACACGCTGGGCGCTTATTAATCCCCCACGGCGGGCCATCGTCGTCTGGGCCGCTCACAGCCGGGCGCTCCGCGCTGCCCGGCGTGCCTCGCGCTTTCTGGTGGCGATGAGTACCCGGCTGTGCCGCACCGAAGCCCAGCGCTCCGCATTTGGAAGCTGGGCGCATTCTTGGCGGCGTGGCGTGCAATCGGAGCGGTTGAAGGCGGCGGCGCTGTCTGCGGCGCATGCGACGACACATGGTGCGCTGCTGCAGCAGTTGCTGCGATGTGCGCTGTTGCAGTGGGGGCGGGTGGCGCACCGGCGCGCGCGCATGCTCGCAACGGTCGAGCTCGGGCGGGAGAGGCGAAACGCCGTCTCAGGCGCGGAGCAGCTCGAGGCTCGTCTCGCCGAGAGCGAGGCAGAAGGCCGTCTGCTCGTCCTCGAGCTCAAGGCACAAGCCGAAGAGGCCGAACTCGTCCTCGCGCGCGTCGTCTCCGAGCTCGAGGCAAGAGCCGATGAAGCGGCGCATGCGCTGGACAAGGCGCAAGCGGCGGCGCACGAGGCAAACGCGCGCGGGGATGATGAGAGGCGTAAGAGACTCGCGGCGGAGGCAGAGGCTTCCTTTCTCCGGGGTGCGCTTAGCAACGCGCGTGAGCTCTCGAGCGAGGCCAGCGCGAAGGCGAGCCGCTTTGACGAGGCATATCGGAGGCTGTGGCGCGCCACGCATGATCCGAATTACATCGAGAGCACGTCACCGACGACGAACAAGTCACCGACGCGGTCGCGGACCTCATCGATGCGGACCTCGCCGACGCGGACGCCGTCCTCGGGGCGGACGCCGTCCTCGGCGCGGTCGTTCAAGATTGAAGACGCGCTCGTCTGCTTTGTTGGCCTACCGCGCGAAGACCACACTCGAAGCGGCCCTGGCGCTCCAGCGCACGTTGGGTGACAGGGATGACGGCACATCGCCTCCGGAGTTGGGGATCTCGCCTGGGAAAACAACGACGGGCAAAAAGAGCATGGGCGGCACCGTTGGAGTTACGCGTGCCGTTGGTTGGTGATGCATTTTTGTCGCAAGCTTCGACCAAGAACCGAAGGGCTGGCCGTTTGAAGGGCTAACCGTTCGAAGGGCTAAGCGCGGCACAGGGAGCTGAGTATGGATAGGCCTGCGGTTCGTACCGTGCACACACGTATTCGGGTACTCGGGCTCTATGTGGGTATTAGCAAGGTATTAGTTTGCCGGTGCTGGTTTTCTGGCCGTGTGGGTTGAACGGGCTGGTTGATGGTGTACAAGGAAATGGTGTCGGGTCGACGGGTCCTCGTGTCGTCTGCATGTCGTTGCGTCAATCTAAAGAAAGAAGCACAACGCCGTTTTCTCACCTCTGCTGAACGCCTACGAGCTGGTCCCGGCTCCCCCCGAGCCGGTGTCTTTTTACCGTGAATTCCACAACCACGTCGTTCACATCCAGTTTTAGGTGTGTTACCGGTATACTGCACCATGTCCGCAATCCGAGGCCCGGACGCCTTCAAGCTTTGCTCGGCGGCGACATCTCCCGCGGCATTGCTCGACGCCGCGACACCACGAGACACGGAAACGCCGCTGCGGCGGGCAAACATCGCCTCCCACGCCCTCAACGTCCTCGCGAGGCTCGGCACGCCGCCTGCGCCACAGAGCGAGGACGAGCGCATCGCCCGGCTCGTCGCCCAGCTCCATGCGAATGGCATTTGTCGCCGCCTCGACGGGCGCGCGGTCAGCAAGGCTGCGTGGGCGCTCGGCAAGCTGTGGCCCTACAGCGCGGCAGTGCCAGCCACTCGAGTCGCCATCACCAATGCTCTGACGGCACTCGCAGACTGCTGTGGTTCGGAAGGCAATGCATCGGCAGGACCGTCCACTGCAGCTAGCAGCGGCGGCGAGCCGCTCGACGCACAGGCGGTGGTGGGTGTAATGCACGCGCTCGGCCTCGTCTCTGGTTCCGCGCCGCCACCGCCGCCGCCGCCACCACCGCCCGAGACGCTTCGCCGTCTTCAGCGGAGGCTGGCGATGCTCATCACGGCGCGGAGCTGCGCGCCGCAGGATGTGGCGAATGGTCTGTGGGCGCTCGCCAAGCTGGGCACACCCGTTGAGAGCTCCCTTGTCCTCGCTCTCGATGAGCACCTGCATCAACTCCTGAACCGCTTCAAGCCACTCGAGCTCTCAACGACGGCGTGGGCAGCGACCAAGCTGCAGCTGTATCCTGCTGCGGAGCTCGGGCGTCTGGTGAGCGCGCTGCACGGCGCGCTTGCGAATACGGAAGCCCTCGCGGGTGCTGCTGCCGGCGGCAAGGGCGGCAAGGGTGGCAAGGGCGGCAAGGGCGGCGAGGGCGGCGGCGGCGAGGGCGGCGGCGGCGAGGGCGGCGGCGGCGAGGGCGGCGGCGGCGAGGGCGGCGACGGCGAGGGCGGCGGCTGCGCCTTGCTTCAAGGGCTCAGTGCGCAGGGCATCGCGAACTGCTTGTACGCCTTCTCGCGCCTCGAGCCCGCGCCCCCCGCCTCGCTCGTGCACGCGCTATTGCGGCAGGCGGCAGCTCAGGCAGGCGCCCTAACCCCCCAAGGTCTCGCCAACGTCTGCACTGCTTGTGCGCGTCTGGCCGCGCCTCCCGCGTGTGTGCTCCCTTTGCTCGAGCGACCGGGCGCCGTGTCGGCACTTGGGCCCGCCGACGTGGCGGACGTGGTCTGGGCCGTCGGCCGTATGCATCTTGGCTCGGGCTTCTATGCAGGCGCGGCGGGCGGCAGTGAGCTGAGTCATTGCCTCGGCTCTGGCACCAGCGGCGGCGGCGGCACTGATGGGTCTGCTTCGTCTTCATTCTTGGCTAGGGCGCCAAACTCCATGCTCGGATCGCCATGGGAGCGTGTGGTGGGCGCATTGTGGGAGCACGCAAGCCGGCTGCCGCCCTCCCACCTAGGCTGGCAGGAGGTGGCGACCATCGAGTTCGGAATGCGCGTGCTCGCCGCGGACGGGGCGCGGGGACTGCCCGATACGACGCGGGACGGGACGCGGGGACTGCCCGATACGACGCGGGTTCGCCTCGAAAGTCGGGGCAGTGGTGGCGGCATGCCCATGCCTGGCGGCAGCGAGCCATCTGGGGCTGTCTCTCTGGGCGAGGCAGCCGATGCGCTCGTGGCGCGCCTGTCGAGCGCTGCCACGAGCGCACTCGCCATCGTCAAGAAGGAGAGGAAAGCCCTCGATGTCCTCGCCGCACGCGCCGCTCTGAGCGCTTCGCCCGCCCCTTGGGCCTCTGTGGCCGTTGGCTCACCAGTGCTGCTCATGAACGCGGGGAGTGCTGGCTCGGTCAACCGTCGGCTGAGCGCTGCCTTACGAGCCGCGGGCCTTCTGGTGGCCCATTATCATCGCTTTGCTGATGCACGCCTGCCTCAGGAGTGCCCGCCGGCCGCGCCCTGGCCACATGCCCCGTGGGCTTCGAGGGACGGGCAGAGGGGCAGGGGCGACCATGGTGCATCGCCACCCTCGACGGCGACGGCGGCGGTGGTGGCAGCAGCCGCGGCGGCGAGGGGCTATGCGGCGGTCGTGCTGCGTCTCCCTCCTTCCCGCTCTGCACTCGATCACGCCACGCATGCTGCCGCGTCCGTCCTCTGCACCGGCGGACTGTTGATCATTCTCGGATGCCGCGATGAGGGGATTCATTCGACGCATGCATGCTTGCCACCTCGGCTGTTTGAATCGGTAGGCGCAGCGCAGCCGCTGGGAGGCGCGGCGGCGGTGCTGTGCGCGCGCCGCTCAGCGTGTATCGCAGAGCGGGTCGGGATTGCGGACTTTGATGAGCATTGCATGATCATGTTGCCAATTGTGGGGCAACCGACGACCGCGAGCGCCGTCGCCCCTGCCACCGAAGGCTCCTCCGCCCCTGCCTCCGCCCCTGTTCGGTCCGCCCCTGTTCGGTCCGCCCCTGCCTCCGCCCCTGTTCGGTCCGCCCCTGTTCGGTGGCTCACGCTCCCGGGGCTGTTCGCCTCTGGTCTGGTTGATGTGATGACGAGCGCCTTGCTCTCCGCGATGCCGCCGCCGCCGACGCGCGCAAAGGTGCTCGACTTTTGCGCGGGAAGTGGGGTGATTGCCGCCGCCCTCTTGGCAGCAGAGCCGACACTCCGGCTACACCTCCTAGACGCCGACGCGCTCGCTGTTCGCGCGGCAAGGGGCAACGTGGGCGGCGGCGCGCGCGTGTACCTAGGCGATGGGTGGGACGGCCTGCCACGTGGTACTCGCTTCGACCTCATCGTCTCCAACCCGCCCGTTCACCTGGGCCTCCAGACTGACTTTCGGGTCCTTCGGACCCTCATCGCGGGCGCCGCCAAGCGTCTTCAGCACGGCGGTGCCCTCTGGCTGGTCGCACAGACGTACGTGCCGGTAGGCCGCTTGCTCGCTCGCCAAGCTGGCCGACTGTGCGGCGCGCGCGCGGCGTACGATGACGGCCGCTTCACCGTCTGGACGGCCACCAAAGCGGCACGCTGCCCACCACGGACCGACGCGCAGCTGGAGCCGGCGGCTTCTGCAGCGACGGCTCGTAAGGGCCGCAAGCTGGAAGGAGATAGTATGGACGAGGGAGACTGCGCCAACTGCCTCTCCAACAAGAGGTCCAAGAAGCGATGACTGGTCGATGCCACGCACGATGGCATGCCCGTTAGCCCGTAGGCTCTGGCGCACGGCACATTTGCGCTATCTCGGCTTTTTTTCCGTAGTGTGGGGCGGAAAAGAAAAAAAAGAAAACGGCGCCGCAGGCGCCCCAGGGCGCCAGGGAAGGCTAGAAGAGACTTAGGATGATGCTGT
>JWZX01003340.1:0-29856 GCA_001275005.1 Chrysochromulina tobinii | reverse complement strand
GAGAAATTTGGGACGCCGTTCGAAGGAGCTGGAAGCGCCCGCTTTTGTGCTCCCAAATTTGGGACGACAGACTGGCACACGGACAGACGGACACACAGACGGGTCGAAAATCGGGCTTCACCGCAAATTCCTATCGTTTCGCGCACGCGCTAATTTCACGCTGGCGGTTAATCTCTGAGGCTTCCCTCCCGGTATTCAGACGAAACCGGGGGTGGGGAAGAATTTTAATAATAATGACCACTGACTTGATCGGTCTATTCTACATTTTTCATGCGACGGAGCCACGGACCCACAGCCAGACAGGCTCAGATACATGTGTAGCTACCGTACTCAGACACTGATTTATCGCTCGCCGCACCCCACCGCCCCATTTGCATCACGATTTGCATCACAGTAGCATCACAGCTAATTACATCCTGCACCCCCTGCCTGCAGGTATAAAGCCTGCAGGGTGGTAGGTCATGCCCATGCCCATGCTGGCTATGCACGTGCATTTGTAAAGAAGAGCCAAAGACAGAATGGGCTGAAGATAAGATTGAGCACAGTCTTCACAGTAGCCGTCTAGAGCAAGCCTGAGAAGGAGTTGTGCATGTCACGCTTCCCATACTTCTCCCAGTAGGGCTTGTCGGATTCGTGGTCGTGCATCATGATCGCGATGAACTCGGACTCCGTGATCACGCCCGAGTCGTCCGTGTCAGCGCATGCAATCATCAGCTTGATATCTATGTCAGTCAGCTGCGGCGCCATCGTCTTCACGACCTTACGCAGCTCGAATTCGTCAAGTTCGCCCGAGTTGTCGCTGTCCATTTGGCGGAAGGCCTTCAAGACCTTCTCCTCGGTGAGCATTCCGCTTGCCCGCAGCTGAGGGGCCGCCTTGCGCCAGGCGGCGCTCGCTGTCAGCATGAAGCCCTCATGAAGGTGCGCTTCGCCGGCAAAGGCTCCCAAATTTGCAGGGCGAATGCCTTTGTGCTTCATCGCCGACTTAAAAATCGGGAATTCGTGCGTCCCCGAGAGCTGGGTGACCAAAGTAAACTGAAGCACACGGATGCCACACGGATGCAGATTTTTGTGAGACGATAGGAGGCTGGAGGGCAGGCGGGCGGCTCGTTTGTTGTTTGAGCATGGCTGTGTGCGACTTGCATCGTTGCATGCGGTAACATGCGGTGCGAAGCGTCAGTATCTTTTAGTCACCTCTTCGAAGCTGATTCTGTTGTCTCCATCCTTGTCAACGTCCTGCAAGGTCAGCTTCGAGCCCAGCTTTGCAAGTGCAGCGACACATTCCTGGCGCTCGAGGAAACCCGAGCCGTCCTTGTCGAACTCGTCGAATTGACGCCGGAGCGCACCCATGTCCACGGTCACGACCGACGATGAAGATGCCAACGAAGCGGAGCTTTTGGTCGATCCTCGCGACCCTCGCGAGCGCAAGGAGCCGTGGGACTTCGAGCTGCGCAGCGATGCCTGGGACGAGGACGAAGCGAGGGACGAGGTCGACGGCGACGAGCGCAAAGGCATTTGAGTGGATGAATCTAGTGGACGGACGGGCTTACATGACGGCAAGTCCCGGCTTCAAACCCAAATCAGGAATGCATGCTTGCTGGTCAAGCGAAATCGGGAAATACTTCGAACGTGTTTCTCGTGCGAGTTTAGGGGTTTTCGCTCAAGCGCAAAGGTCACGCTGTCTTTTTCCTTCACAGCCCCCACGACGCCACGAGTTCGTCTCCCTCAAGCACAACTTTTCTTGTGAAGGTCGAACACACGGATGCTCACGTTTACCTCCCTCTGGAACCTCGCCGCTGTGCCCTCATGCACGACATACCCCGAGCGCTGCGTGTCCCTGCCGACCCTGACCGGCACCGTGCTCATGCCGGTCGTAGCGCTCGGCACTTGGCGTGGTAGCTACAAGGAGTGCATCGGCAACGACTATGCTTGTGTGCGCGCCAAGGCCAAAGCGAGCGTGATGAGCTGGGTCGATGTCAAAGGCGACCATGTTGACACGGCGAACAACTATCGGACTCAATTGGAGGTCGGAGAGGCGCTCGCGCAGAAAGGCGTGAAACGCGAGGACATCTTCATCACCACCAAGTGCCCTGGCCCGTTGGGTTTGACTGCCACCATCCAGTGCGCCGAAGATAACCTTCAAATGCTGGGCCTGTACGGTGTCAACACGACCGGCTACCTCGACCTTCTCCTCATTCACTATCCGAACGTGATCAAGCCGGAATGCTATGGACCCTCGAGCGACCCGGACATCCAAAAAGAATGCGCTGGAACTGGCCAGTTCCAGGACCCCGGCACTGCCGCACGGCAGGAGACGTGGAAGGCGATGGAGCTGCTACAGAAGCTGGGCCGCGTGAAGTCGATCGGCTTCTCGAATTGTACGACGACTCAGTTCGAATCTTGCACGTGCAGCCCTCATCGGAACTGCCCGCCCTGCCATATCAACACCTTTGTGTGTGCCCTTTCGCCTATTGCAGACAACTCGACGCACATCGCAGAGACTCTCGCCGTCGCCACGGTGCCGATCGCTCTGCACCAGGTGCACGCCCTCGACCGCCCCTCCGACCACGGGCCGAAATGGCACGAGGTGACTCCCAACTAACTCATCCGTTGCTGAGTGCAGGTCGAGTGGAACCCTCTTGATCACGACGAGGACATGTTGGCGCTTTGCACCAAGCACGGGATCCAGTTGCAGGCGTGGAGCCCTCTCGGCGGGGACCATGGCGACATCTTGTCCAACCCGCAAGTGGTAGCCATCGCGGCCACGCACAACACCTCGACGGCACAAGTGGTCCTCAAGTGGAGTCTTCAGCGCGGCGTCGCCGTCGTCACTGGTACGGACAACCCCGCGCACATGGCCTCGGATCTGGACCTCTGGGGCTTTACGCTCACCGACCAGGAGATGACCGAGCTCAACAACCTCAAACCATGAGATCTCCACCACCTGTGATCGATTGGGCGTGGTCAAGCTCAAGGCAACAGCGATCACGCGGTATATGCTGGGTGATCAAGATCGCGGGCAGCGTGCGTGATGGGAGGTTCTTCCCGGTTTGCGCGAGCGTCGCTGTGTTTAAGTTGCCCCTCGTCACTGTAAGCCACGTAAGCGTGTGTGTCCTGTATGCGCGCCCTCTGGGGCATGCTCTGGCCGAGAGCAGAAGTGTGAATGTTCACAGGCCGCCTCCCTGTTTATCCGTACCCTCGCGACGCTTTACCGCTGGCGCTGCTGGTCGCCCATGCATCGAGACCTCGCTGCGAGCAAGTGCTCCATCTACGCCTTTGACGTTGGTGCGTGCCGTATCGTCGCGCGACCCTGTCACCTCGCACTGAGCCCAGCCCGTCGCGCTCGTCTCAGGCGACCACATGAACTTCCATCTTCCGGAACGCTACACGCCAAAGAATTGGCTGACCAACAAGTTCAGTGCCGAGCTTTGGCTGCAGCGCTCAATGCGCACGCACCCCTGGCGCGCCACAAGCGCCGCAGATGCTGATCTTGTCCTGCTTGAGGCTAATTTTTCCATGCTCTGTCGCGCTGGCAAGATGTTCTCTGGCCGCTTCATGTGGCAGAAGATGAACATGGCGCTTGGCATGCAGCCGCCCAAATCGTCCAAGAGTTCCAAGAGTGGCCGACCGCTGCCGACGGCGGTCTCAAGCGCGGATGTAGGCGATACTGCGCCGGCCGTGCACGAGTACCTGCGTGGCGCCGAACGAGTGCCCAAGGCATACGTGCTCACCGACAACGAGTGCATGCCACCATGGACGGGCAGTAAGCGGATGAAGGGTCTCATCGAGTTGACGGACCAGGGCCCACACGGAAACGACGTGCTCGCACCCTTTGTATTGACGAAGCCCTGGTGGCTCGTGGGCGGCACGCGCGGGCCGTCCGACGCGCCAGCGCCCGCGGAGGTGGCATGGGGTCAGCGGCGCTTACTCTTCTTCGCCGGCCATGTGCCAAAGTTGTACATAGCGCCGACGCGCTACCAAATCTGGCAACAGGTGCGGCGCCACCCGGGCGTGACGGCCTTCTCGGCGACGCTCAACTGCACCATCGGATCCTTCTCCGCCTGCCGGCGCGTTAACAACATGACGTCGATCGAGAGCCGTTCGTACTGTGCTGACTTTTGTGCGAGCCATGTAATGGACGACTACAAGACATTCCTCAACGACGCGCCGGGCCACGTGCACGCCCACCCTGGCATACAGACGCCAGTCGCATCGACCATGGCTCGTCGGAGGCGTTCGCTCGGGCTCAACAGCAGCGCCGGCGGACTGGGCACTTCACCTGCTCACTCGATCTCCTCAATCTCCTCGATGAAGACCCCTCCCATGGGGCGCTGTGTCTCCGGCATACTCCGATTGAAGAAGGATTGCAAGCACTACAAGCACGTCGACTTTGAGAACGAGCTCCCCGACATGGCCAAGTCAGCGATCAATCTGCCATCGCATAAGTATTATGAGCACGCGATGGGGCATCGCTTCTGCGTGGCTGCGCCTGGTGACTTTGTATCGACACCGAAGATCACCGAATACGTGGCCATGGGCGCCGCGGGTGGATGCTTACCGCTGCTTGTCATCAAGGGAGCGCCGGAGAAAACGCTGCCGTACACCCGTTGGCTCGACTGGTGCTCGATTGCCTTCATCATTTCGGACGCGACCGCCCGGACGTCGATGGCCTCTGTGCTCAGAAAGCTCGAACTGGTCAGTGCGGAGGAGGCGGCGGCCAAGCGTGTTGCACTACTCGCAGTGAGGGACGCTTTTGTCTGGCGAGCACCGACACTGGATCCCGTCGCGCAGCCCTCCGCTCCAGACTTTTTGCTCGGCGAGCTGTGCGACGCGGCACGCAGCTGGCGTCTCAACGGCTCGCTTAGCGATAGCCCAGTTGCTGGCGGTCCGTACGCTCGGTGCATGATTAATTGAGCGGACCGCAGGAATGATCGGAAACAAGCCTGCGTTCTGCTCTTCATTGGTCATGGCGCCCCAATTGGTAGCTGCCACTGGCGTGCAGCAGAAGCTGATTCTGAGAGCCATTGATCATCTCGCTAGTACGTGTGGTGTAGAACTGCCGGTGCCGAGGCGGTGCGTGCGCCGGGTGCGCGCACGCCTTAGCACGCGGCCTCTCGGCACCGCGCGCGCGGACTGCTCCGTCGAGGACGGCGCGGTGATCGGGTGAACGCTCAGCCTCAGGAATATTCGACCAGATCTCCGTAGTATAGACCACATGATGCACACTTCAACATTCGAGGCTATCATGCTACAACACACAAGCACACACGTTGACTTTTCCCTCAGAAAGGCACACACACTCCACACTGGGTCACGCTCCGGCGAGCCGCGCCGGCGTCGCGGTGACTCCGCGTGTGCTCACCGCGTTCTCGTGCACCCAGATGCGCGCGAGCCACTTCTCTTCGTCGGCCTCCATGCCCTCATGCTCGGTGCGCTCGTCAAAGGCGCCATTCTTGTCCGCGGGGAAGAAGAGCAGGCACTCGCCACGCTGAGGCTGCACGTCAAGGCCCAATCTGCCGAAGCGAGTACGACCGCCACTCCGCACGTCGTTCAGGTATACGATCGCTGTGGCCAGCACCTGCCCGCCGCGCTCCGCGTCCTCCAAGCGCGCCTCGCGGTTGGCGTCAAAGTGCGGTTTGAGCGCCTGGCCGCGCTCGTAGCGGATGATGTCGACGCCCTCAAACGTCTCCGATGAAGGCAGCGTGAGCAGCTGGCGTGCTCGCATTTCATACTTGTGTGCGCAGCTCACGCTCGCGTCGAGGCGCACGGACGTCGAAGTGCGGAGCGCCTGAAGCTGCGTCTCGCGCCACTTGGCCCAGCCGAGGAGGAGAACCCCAAAGCTTAGCGTAGCAGCCACCCAGGTGCCCATCACCTCGACGGCGATCTCTATGGTCGACTTGCCATGGGCATTCAGCTCCGGCAGGAGCGCAATCCACACAGCCGGACCCACGGAAAGCAAGCGCAGCGCCTCTCCGACGTCTTGCGTCCAGCCGCCATACTTGACCGGAGACTGCGACAAGCCCCGATTGAGCGCTTCAGCCTTGAGTGCATTGCATTCGTCCTCCGAGAGGAAGTCCTTGATGAGGTAAATCTCTGGTGACGAGTGTACCTTGCGAAGATGAGGAAAAGTCTCGTCGACAGGCATCGGGTCGCCAACGGTTGCCATCATAATGGGGCGAGGTGACACGCGTAGGCGTACTGGCGAGGTGTAGGCCGCAGCCACGACCAATCGCAATACGACCAATACCAACATTGGAAGTCCGCACAGACCTCCCTGCGAGCTTTGCGGGAGATGAAGCATTTTTCGGGACCGATAGCGCCTTCAGTTTGTCGGGGCCCTCAGTTTCCAGCGCTGGCTGACAGACTTTACGAAAAACTGAAACGCCCCCACAAGCACACATAAACAGAACAAACATGTCTTCTAGTGTGTGTGCTTGTGTGGCCATAAATGCAGCGCTATACGCGCGATCACGGCAACCGTCACGCGTACGTTGCAGGCGTACCGCACCGTCGGCGCTGCGTGACGATCTTCATGGCCATGTTCAATGCATGTTCATGGCGAATAGCTTCTCACCCCGCCGTCAGGACTCACAATAGCCCTGTCGCCTCATCGAGCCCCAAGGCGATGTTGAGGTTCTGCACGGCGGCGCCGCTCGCGCCTTTGCCGAGATTGTCAAGGCGCGCCGCGACCACGCACGTGCGCTTCTCGTCATTGCAGTACACGAAGATCTGCAGCTGGTTGGTATCGTTGAGGGCGTCCGGTCGAAGGAAGGCGTTGCGCTCGAGCAGGCCCTGGGTCTGCCACGCCTGGTCGCCGAGCGGCATCACGGTGACGAAGCGGCACCCCTCGTAGTGGGCGGCCAGGGCCTTATGCACTGCCGCACCGACAGAGCCCCCGGCGCCCACCCCGTCGGTAAGGTCACGGTCGTAGTGGATTGGCACGGACACCACCATGCCCTGGGCAAAGGCGCCGACCGCGGGCAGGAAGATGGGCGGCGCGTCGAGGCCCGAGAAGCGGCACATCTCGGGCAGATGCTTGTGGTTCAGATTGAAGCCGTACGCACCCCATGGCTCATGAGGCTCAGTACCCTCAAAGACGCCGATCAGCGGCTTGCCGCCTCCCGAGTAGCCCGAGATGGCGCTCGCCACGAGCGCCGCCGACGGCTTGAGCAGCCCCGCGTGCTTCAGCGGCGCGGTTAGAGCAATGTAGCCGGTGGCGTAGCAGCCAGGGTTGGAGATGCGCTTCGACTTCGCGATGCTCTTGCGCTGCTCGGCACTCAGCTCGGGAAAGCCGTAGGCCCACGCCGGGTTGACGCGATGTGCGGTGCTCGCATCGATGAGCACGGTCCGATCGTTGTCGGGCGCGACGAGCGCGGCGGCCTCTTTGGCCGCATCATCGGGAAGGCACAGGATCACGGCATCAGCCTTGTTGATGGCCTCCGCGCGTGCTTTCGCATCCTTGCGCTTGTCTTCGGGCAGCGTCAGCAGCTCGATGTCCTTGCGCGACTCGAGCCGCGCGCGAACCTGCAGGCCCGTGGTGCCGGCCTCACCCTGCGGGGCACGGCGCGAGATGGGCGTGGGGTGGTTCGGTGCACGTCAGCTCGACGTTGGCGCTCGTGCACTGTGGCAGCAGAGGCAGGGCAGCGCGCACATCGATGAAGACCGTGGCGGCCATCACCGCCGATGCGCATCTGTTGGTAGAAGAAGATACAACGCTGCTACGGAGGCCCGGAGCCACCGCGATACCGTAAGCTAGGCAAGGAAACACGGCGAACATGGCCTACGTCGCGAAGCACTGATTGCGAGTCTCAACGAAACTTGCGCCCAAGGCTCGGCTCACGTGTCGACCTGACGAAGGCGGGCGAAGCGTTTGCTTGAACCTTGCTTGAAACGTGCACCAATTCCGGCGACGTAAAGCATTCATGCGCGCAAGGCTCGCGATGTTTATCCTCTGCACCTCGTGCTGCACTTGTGACATTGCCCTCAACTTAACGACTGGCAGCCCACCTGCTGGCAGGCGGTTACGGAAGTGGACGGGCCAGTCATCACGCAGGAAACGGGTGGAGGCACGAGATTGGACGCAGCCGAGCGCCTTCTCTGGCCGCGTCACTCGTGGGCTTGGCCTCTTTTCGGGAGAGGACTTCCCGTGTGATAGCGATCGTGATGCCTTCGTGGGCGCTTCCTGGTCCAAGGGTGCCTGCCTGATGCAATGCTCGAGCTCAAGCACTGGGGTCAAGCCTAGCTGTGACAACGCCCTATCCGTGTGCAGCAGGCTGCCGCGATGCACGACGGTCGACATCAACGTGGAGGGATCCGTCGCGACTCTCAAGGCTGAGACCCCGCTGAGCAGACGCACCTCTCGCGTCAAGGACATTGACGTCCGGCAGCTTCGCTCGGGCATCCTCGGATTGCCACCGCAGCCGCGGGACGCCCTCTTTCCGCGTGGTTCTGATGCCTCGTGCACGCAGCACGAAGTCGAGCTGCCGGAGCTGCCGAAGGCTTCCTGCGTCCTCAACTGCCCTCAGCTGAACTGCACGGCCGGGATCGGCACGTGCTACGAGCTCGAGACATGTGTTGGCGTCGACATCTCGTTCCAAGGGCCGACGGGGGCGGTGGCGCGGTTACGATTCGCGAGCTCGGTTGCAGAGGCCAAGGCGCTCACGACGGCAGAGCGCGCGACGGCTGCTTGGAGCCAGGGGTAAATACAGCAAAAAACCTCTTTTTTCTAGAGATTAGAGAAGTCCCAGGATGAAAACCACAACATGCGAAATGCTCTCGGTCTAACGCTCTAATCTGAAATCTGTAATCTCGCGGCACGCGGGTCGGACTCGCCGGGTCCGTCCCGGGACTGTCTCCACTCTAGATGATGAAATATCGAGATCGGTGATCGCTGGCCGTCGTGGACGTATGC
The DNA here is from genome assembly GCA_001275005.1 of Chrysochromulina tobinii. Classification (NCBI taxonomy): domain Eukaryota; phylum Haptophyta; order Prymnesiales; family Chrysochromulinaceae; genus Chrysochromulina; species Chrysochromulina tobinii. The sequence goes on along the minus strand of JWZX01003340.1, from coordinate 20,948 downwards.
GCTTTTTTAGCTTCGATCTTTGTACAAGTATGTCGTCTGTCCCGTGTTCTTGCCCGTGTCCGGTCTCGTGAACTCGTCGTACGCGCCGGCCCGCTCTCCGCTCTGACTCTCGAGTCTCGACTCCTGCTGGCACTTTGGAAGTCGTCACCACCATTGGTCACCACGCAACTAGCTTAGTCGAAACAACCCAAGTTGCGCAACCGAATACCCCTGTAGCCAACGGAGTAGGAAAGGGTGGGCGCCGGGCGGAGAGGAGGAGAAGTATGCCCAGAACCGCTAAAACGCTCACCGAGGCATGCTGCTCATGCTTCCCAACGCGAGAGAGCCGCTCGATTGTGAAGCGCGCCTGTGGCCATCCATAGCGGTTTTCTTGCTTGCTTGCTCGCCGGTCTACGGGGGGCAAGGGGCAGATGAACTCTGATATCAGAAGCCGGTTTTGAACTTACCATAAAAGTGAAAGATCCCTTTCTTGTGCACCTTTTTTTGCGGCGTCATCAAGGTCGACGATTCATCTGAGGAGGTGCACATGGACGCGCCACTATGTTTTACGAACGGCGCAGCGGCGCGTGCCACCTTGCCATGGCGATTCCATCTCTCTGCCCTGAACCTGTCCAGAGCACGGAAACCTTTGCCTGCGGTCAAAGATCGCCCGTTCAGCCTGCACCGCGAGGGCGGCACGGCGCGGCGCACTCCCATTGACGACTGAGACGCGCGCCCACCTTTTGTGTGCCGTTCCCTCGCCCGCAGCAAAGAAGATGGTCAACACAACTGGAGTTTCGCAGATGCGTCCCAAGGATCCGGATTCGGCAAATCCGCCCAAGAAGGTCGCCCTGCTCACCGCGGGTGGCCTTGCGCCATGCCTCTCTTCGGCGGTCGGTGCGCTCATCACCGAGTACGCTGTCAAGCACCCGTCGACCGAGATTATCTGCTACATCAACGGCTACAAGGGTCTGCTGCTCGGCGATTCCATCTTCGTCACCCCGGGCATCCGCGCCACCGCTTCGGCGCTGCACCTGCACGGTGGCTCGCCGATCGGCAACTCGCGCGTCAAGTTGACCAATGTCAAGGACTGCGTGAAGCGCGGCCTTGTGAAAGAGGGCGAGGACCCGCAGCGCGTCGCGGCCGACCAGCTCATCAAGGACGGCGTCGAGGTTCTGCACACCATCGGCGGTGACGACACCAATACCGCGGCGGCCGACCTCGCCGCCTTCCTTGCCCGCGAAGGCTACAACCTGACCGTGATCGGCCTGCCGAAGACGATCGACAATGACGTGTACCCGATCACGCAGTCGCTCGGCGCGTGGACCGCCGCCGAGGAGGGCGCCAAGTTCTTCGAAAACGTTGGCGCCGAGGCGACCGCCAACCCGCGCATGATGATCGTGCATGAGGTGATGGGCCGCGATTGCGGCTGGCTGACCGCCGCGACGGCCGCCAAGTACCGTGAGCGCCTTGCGGAGCGCTCCCTGCTCCCGATGATCGGGCTGACGCGCGGCCGGCTCGACGTGCACGCCGTCTACATCCCCGAGCTGTCTATTGATCTCGAGGCCGAGGCGCTGCGCCTGAAGGCGATCCTCGACGAGAACGACAACGTCAACATCTTCATCTCCGAAGGCGCGGGCGTCAAGGACATCGTGGCGAAGATGGAGGCGGAGGGCAAGAAGGTGGAGCGCGACGCGTTCGGCCACGTCAAGCTCGACTCGATCAACCCTGGCAAGTACTTTGCAGACACGATCTCGGCCATGATCGGCGCCGAGAAGGTACTTGTTCAAAAATCGGGCTACTTCGCGCGCGCGGCGCCCGCCAACAAGGCGGATTTGCGACTGATCCAGCAGACGGCGGAGCTGGCGGTGCAGCAGGCGTGCATCCGTGGCTCGGGAGTGTGCGCTATGGACGAGGATCAGGGACACGTGATGCGCTGCATCGAGTTTCCGAGGATCAAGGGCGGGAAGCCCTTCGACACTTCCGTCGAATGGTTCCAGACGATGCTCACGGAGATTGGTCAGCCGATCCCCGAAGCTTTCCCAGTCGGCCGCGCCCACTGAGCGGTGCTGCGGTGCTGCCGTGTCGGCGGATGCGCCTTGCCCTATCGCCTGCCCCGCGAGCATACCATGACCGCAAGCATACCGTCAATGTGAGAGTATGTTGACGAGGAGGGGTTTTGTTGCGAGGCGGGCCGCGAGATGGCCAGGGGCGCGCGACGGCCGGGTTCGCCGGTCGCCGCGGTGGCGGCAACCCGACCCGCGGGCCGGGCGCGGCGGGCGGCTGGGCGCATTTCCATTTGCGATTTGCGTTGGGGTAATGCGTTTGCGTTGGACAAGTTGCAAACACCCTGCTGAGCAGGGCTGTTCGTCTCTTTCGTTTCTGAGTCGTCGGCAACGTTATACTAGTACCGACTACATGTGACGATATCTCTAACTAGTCCCCCGTCTTAGTCCCCACGGTCCCCGTCTTTTACTCTTAGTCCCCGTCCGCCCGAGAGGCCAGGTCGTCACTTTTACGACATGCCGGTCCAGCATGTGTAGGCCGGGCATTCGGCGTCGGGCCGCGTCGCTCCCGCGGCTCCGGCGCGCGCGTGTTGCGTGTTCGGAGTCCGCGCGCACGCCGCGCCCGGGTCACGCGATTGACGATCCGACTCGAAAGCCACACACGGTTATGTACGCACGGCACTCGATTTGATTCATGATTGTCGACTCGAGAATGTCGCGGTGCGCGTGTAAGTGGGCGTGTTGTGCGCGTGTGCTGCGCCGGTGCACGACACCGTGCGTGCGGACGCTGCGGCGACCGACGCCCGCGATCCCCCGAGCCCGGCAAGCCAGGACGGTAAGACGTGTAGACGTCCAGACCCCCCCCGAGTGTGCCCAGGAGACCCCACATGTAGGGCGCACGAACCATCTGGCACATCTCGCCCGCCGCTCCACTCGGTGGGCCTCACCCACCAGCATGCGGCCATGCTGCTGCCAGCGCGGCCTCGTACGGCGACGATGAGCACAGACTCTTTAGTCGAGCGATGTCGCCGAGCGTGCGTGCGGTGTGATCAAAGCTGGGACGGGCAGAAAGCAAGCTCGCCTTGAGACTGTCGAGGAGCACAGGCATGACCATGGTGCGTGCTGCGTCACTGATGTCGGAGAGGTGTTCGAGACCGCCCATGAAGGCTTCAGAGCGTTCCGCAGCAAGAGCCACAGCGAGCCGAGCCGTGAGGCAAGCAGCGGCACTGGCGTCTGTGCTCGTAAGGAAACCATTAATCGCGATGGATGCAGCGTAGACGTCCGGAGGCTGCTGCAGCGCAGCCACAAAGCACTCAGACATCTCCTCTTCGATGACGACGCGGCGCGCGGCCGAGTTCGCCGCGGCTTGGAGCAGCTCGAGGAGCGCTGCGTGGGGCAGCAGCAGGCCGCTCGGTTGATGGATGAATGGTTGAGCGCTCTTGATGCTCGCCAGCCAGTCGGTCACCAGTGTCTGTAGCATCTGGCGCTTGAGGTCGTGCGCGGCCGAATCGAAGGCGTCGAGCCACTGAGGGGCGAGCGCGGCCGCTGCCATGGAAAAAGGGTCGTGCGTTTGCATGCATGCACGAGAAGGATTACAACTTCTTCCGTTCTTACAGCCAGTGTTTGAAGCGTAAAACCGGTACATGTATCAGTTCAAAAACACCGGGCGCCGGACACACGTACCGGTATTGTGTCCCGGCTCCCCACTGTGTCTTTTTACCGGTATTGAGTCCGAGAACCTCGGCGGTGATGGATCCAGTTTGGGAAAAGGGGGGCTTCGCGGTGATGACTCCTTTGGCGTGGTCGAGTTGGTGGCCGCAGTCTTGCAAGACCCCCGAGACGCTACAGTACCTTGAGCGACGCGGGCCGTATCTAGGACGTGATTACGCCGCAACGATATGCCACTCCTTCATCCGCTGCTCACCACAGTGTCTTCTGGCGTCTTGAAATACATCTACTTGCAAGGAGTGGGTCCACTCCTGACGGGTCTCTTCGCGCACGGCCTTCTCAAGCTAGTCGTTTTGCCCTTGGAAGACATTTTTGCAGCGGGCCTCGGAAAGATGATGCCCGATCTTGTGCGCCCATATTACGACCCTGTTATCGATCGAACCTTTACAATAATGGCCCTTTCTGGCCTGTCGGCATACGTGGTCGTCGCGATGGGCTTTTGCACTCTCCTCGATCTGTGCCCGAGCGTGACGATGGCTCACAAGGTGCAGGGGCACCGCAATTACTTCACACCTTCAGAGTGGCTTCAAGCCGTAGGTGTCGGCCTGATCAACCTTCTCTGCTTCTCGTGGTTCGCGACGCTCCCATGCTGGGTGCTGCAGAGGGACGGCTACCTCCGCGGTGGTACGCCAGCTACCGCCGTCGAGGCTGAGTTCGATCTTCCGACGGCCATGCTCCACTTCGCGATCCACGGCATCGTGATCGATGTGTGGCTCTATGGGACGCACCGGCTCATCCATCACCCTATCCTCTACATGTGGATTCACAAGTTCCACCACCGTTTCAAGGCACCGACGGCCGTGGCTTGCGTGTACGCGAATCCTCTTGAGTTCATGATCGGCAATGTCGGAGGCGTGGTGCTCGGCCCGGCGCTAACCAACTGCCATCCGTACTCCGCAGCATTCTGGATGGCCTACGCGATCACATCGACGTCCTTCAGCCACAGCGGCTACACGGTCTTCGGAGCGACGAGCCACGACCAGCACCACGAGCATTTTGACTTCAACTTTGGCGTGCTGATCACCGACGCCGTGCTGGGCACCAAGTTTGAGGGCTCCGCGCGGCAGAAGCGCATCCTCGCCAACGCTGCTGCGAAGCGCCAGGACGCGAAGAGCGTCTAGTCGACGTTCAAAGAGACGACCACGACCTGACGAAGGGATAACGTGGGTGCCATGGTGGGTGCAATCCAAATGCGGCATCATGGATCTTCGATGCGCCATCCCGATCATTTGAAAACGACACTGCCCGGCCGTGTAAGGGTCCGTTCAGACTACCGAAGGAAAATGACGCAGTAACCACCAGTATACAATGTAACGAACGGCTAGCGTCCGCTCCGCGCTCGCGTCGCGTCCATAATTGGTCGCGTCCGGGGGTCCGGCGCGGCCGCGCACACGCCCTCCCGCTCCGGTCGGGCGGTCGGCCGCACACCTGCTCGCCTCCGCGGGCTCGTGGAACGCGCGGTATACAAATACATGGGAACATGCCGTACCAAAACGGCACACCGCAGACCGCGATCGAAGACCGCGACACTTCACATTATTACCGAATACGACGTAGTTTTCACCATCGCGCGCGTCGTCCCGACCGGACGACCGTGCCGCGCGGACCCCGATCTCTTTCTCCTTCGGTCCATGCGCCCCCCCCAGTAGTAGAGTACACATCAATCAAGAATCATCCATGTACGAGTCAAAGACCGTGCGGGCATCGCCTTGGCTCGCCGCTTCGCCTCGCAGACCACGGCCGTGCGAAGCCGCGCTACAGCCGCGCCGGAGGCTCTGCCAGGCTCTGGCCGCTCTCCCATACGTACTCCTCGCCAGCCTCGGCGGCGCACCATGCTACAGATAATCCACCCCCATGCCAGGGTACACCACCACGCGTGGCGGCGCCCCACCTTGCCCGGAGTGCGTACGTACGTACCACATAGTATCGGGCTTCGACGACTGCATGCATTTCTCAAGTCGTTCATGCTCCGCGTAGCCCGCTCACTTGTAGAGGGAGAGGCCTTGGCCTGGCATGGTCGCCAGCTTGGGCGCAGCGAACACCGCAGTGCCGCAGAGGTTCTCGGTCGAGGGCGTCGGCCCGACGTTCTGAGCCCCGTTTTGTGCGTTCGGGTCGCGGAGGGGTGTCTTGCCTTTGCTCCCATCCTTAGGGCCATCCTTAGGGCTGCCGTTCTCGTCCGAGGGCTCGAGCTCCGCCATCTCTTCCTCGTCCTCGTCGAGGGGCTGATCCGCCATCTCGACGGTCTGGTAGCCTTGCGCCGAGTGATAGCAGCACACCTCGCGCATCCACGCCGCGCAGCCGTCGCCGATAAACATGAGGCACACGGAGGAGATGCCCGCGAGCGCGAGGCCGGTGCAGAGCATTAGGTTGGCTGCCCCGAGCTGCCGGTAGATGAGACCGCCCAGGATGGGGCCGAACGCCTGTCCAAAGCGGTCGACGAAACCGGCGATGCCCTGCATGATGCCCTGCTCGACCGGCACGTTGGCGAAGAGCGTCGTCAGGCAGGGCACCGCGAGCCCATACCCGATGGCAATCAGGCTGAGAGCCGGGATGAGCGATGCAAGCCCGTGGGCGTACGAGAGGACGATGAAGCCGATCGACTCGGCCGCCATGGCCACGAAGAGGGTGCGCTCCTCGCCGAGCGAGCGCACGGTCACGCGCACGAGCACGCCCTGCACGAACATGCCGCCCAGGCCCATCGCCGAAAGGATCATGCCTACCTGCTTCTTCTCCCATTTGAGCATCGCCATGCAGAAGAACGCGAAGACGGACTTGTACGCGGCGAACGAGAAGCGGAAGAAGAAGTTGAGCGAGAGGAGTGGGTACAGATCGTACCCGCCGAGCCAGCGCGCGAAGCGCCACGCCTTGATCAGCCGTCGGCACACGGCGTTGTCCGCGAGCGAACCCATGCAGGAGGCATCCCCGCCATTCACGCCGCCATTCACGCCGACTCTGCCGTCGGGCTCACAGCCCCGCTGGCCAGAGAGGTCAATCTTGACCATCTCGATGCCGCCCACGCGCTTGTGCGTCGAGTCCTTCTGCCCATCCTCCATGGCCGTGTCCATCCCCTTGTCGTTCGCCTCGGCCTTGGTCTCGTCTGGACGCCACAGGAGTGCGAGGAGCGCAGCGCATAGGAAGAGGAAGCCCGAGGAGGCGGTGGCCGAGCGGTCGCCGAGCCAGTCGCCCACGAAGCCGCCAATGGCCGGGCCCGCGAAGAGCGCGAACTGCTGCACCACGCCGATCAGCCCAAACTTGCCTGCCTTCTCCTTCTTGACGGACGTGTCCGCGAAGTATGCGCGGAAGAGAGTGATCTGGAAGCCGAGGCCCGAGATGATGCGCGAGATCATCATGTGCGTGCTGCTGAGCGAGGCCGAGAGCGCCAGGTTGCCGATGCCGGACACGATCAGTGAGAGGAGGATCACAGGCTTCCTGCCGAGCCGGTCCGACGCATAGCCGAGCACCGGTGCTAGCACTGTCTGGCTCGTCCAGAGCGTCGACTGTAGCAGGCCGAAGATGACAGCGGCGTCGCGCTCGTTGCCATTGGCCACGTCGCGTACCAGATAGGGCACGACCGACAGCAGCATGGTGTTGGACATCTGCGCGAGCAAGATGATGGTGAATGGGCCAAAGAGCAGCTGGAGCGGCGCGCACTCGGTGGGATTGAAGCCCTTGGTGATGCCGAGCGGCAGGTTGATGGTCACGGGCACCCAGATCTCATCATCTCCCTTGCTAGGCATGACGGGAAGCTTCGGTGGCCCACGGTCGTGGAGATCCGCGCTTGGCTCTCACGACAGCCGCCACTCCCGTGCAGAGAAGTACTGGTGGCCCGGTTTGAGCGCTCCGACGCATTGGGACAGCAAAAACCCTTTTCCGGTATAGGCAGCGATTCACGAGAGTGGATTCACGGCAGTTTTCGGCGTTTCGCAGGAAACGCAACGTGAAATTGCAGTCACCTTTCCCACAGGTCAACACACGATTACTCAGTCTACTTCGATGGCCATCGCGCGCCAGCAAAGAGCAAAACGAAAATGGGCAACTCATGATGGTGCCAGCACCACACCTCCGCCTCTCCGCTCCTGTGCTTGGACCCAGCGCACGTCATCCATTTTCGTCCCCGGTAGCCACCACGACTGTGCTCAATTCTTGTAGAGCAGCGCCGTCGGTGTCAGGTCAGCCTCGGTCGCAAGCCCCGCCGCGATGATAGGGGCCTGGGGCACGCCCTTCGGCTCGACGGGCACACCCCAGCGCTCCGTCGCGTCGGGGCCCGGGACAGCGCGCATCTTCTTCTGCCACACGTCTGACGGCAAATACGTGCCCACCACGTGATCAAAGCCCGGGCAGCACACGTTGTAGTTGCACTGGCCGCCGAGCACGTGGTGGCCCTGGTGGTTCTCATAAATGTATTTGAAGTAGGCCGAGTCGCGCAGTTTGGCGAGCAGAAAGCTGGGCACGCCATAGCGCGACGGGACTGGGGGCAGCCCGTGCATGGGCGGGTGCAGCATGTTCCACACCGCCGCGTGCACCAGCATGCCCGGCAGCAGAATGGCGAACGTCTGCATCAGGCTGAAGCCAAGCAGCGCGAACACAGGCAGCGTCGTCGGCAGCATCTGCAGCGTCATGAGGCCAGTCACCCCCCACGTGAACGCAGTGCCACGGAACTCGTCGCTGTCGAGCGAGAGCGCCGCCTTCGTGCGCCTCCACCGCGGGTCCTTCTTGAGCGACATGTCGTCGTAGGTTTCGGCATGGTGCTCAACGTGGCCACCGCCGAAGATTTTGATGAGATTGCGCCGTCCGTCCGGCTGAAAGATGGGACGCCCGCGCACCCAGAACGCAATGCGCTGGCACATACGCTGGAAGCTGTGGTCGCGGTTGAATTCCTCGTGCTGGTACCAGCGATGTGTTGCGTACTCGTTGGCCGACATGAGAGCGTAGAGAGCCGGCAGCGCCGCAATCTTGCCAAAGGTGCCGACCATTGCAGGTTCGCTACGGCGGGCGATAGGCTGTGCCGCGCTTCGCAACGCTGGGCGGACCTGCATGGCCGAGGCCGTCGCAAGGAGTGCAGAGAGGGCGATCCGCATGGAGCTCACGGTATGAGATAGATGCAAAGAGATGCAGCGAAGGAAAAGTATCGGACGTCTCGTTCGTCTTGTTCACGTTCACGTTGATTTGACTCTCGGCAAGACGCACCAGGACCCGTGGAGACATCATGTTAGTAATGTAACAATCATGTAACATCTAACATGGGTCGTCCCCTCAGCACGACCACCACGGTGCACGGAGTCGATTTATGTGCAGCCAATTGTGTGCAGCTCGATCGAGCCGAGCATGCACGTGGGCGCGTTGGCAGGCAGGCACACGCCCACCCTGACGATCACTGATCTTTGCGACGAAACCACACATTCTGCTGTGGGCGTCGTCTCCGTGTCCTGATGAAGTGGGCGAGCTTGAGAGCTGGGACCCTTGTCTCCGGTGCGTTCTGCGTGTACGCCCACATCCCAAACTCCTCCATTTCGACCAGCAGCGCTGTGGCGTTGATTCGGGGCCACCACCCCGGGGTCATCTCGACCACAATGTTCTGGACGAGGCGTCGTCGAATGAACGGCAGCAGATCTTCGAGAACGGAGAGCTCTCCACCCTCCACATCGACCTTGATCAGCTCTACGTGCTCTTCGGGTCGCAGGACCTCCTCGAGGCTCACACTCGGCACGCGGGTGATTGTACTGTGGGGTTCGACGGTGGTCTTGCGTACCAGCGCGCGGCGCTTCAGCGAGCGGTGGGTGCTCCCCGCGCCGATGAAGCCGCCCTCGCAACTGTGATCCTGCTTGACTGGCATCAGAAATCGTGTCTTGGAGACGGGCCGTGGCACGAGCTCAGCGACATGTGAGAGCCCGTTGATCAAAATGGCGCCATGGATTGGAGTCTGGCATCCGGGCTGCGGCTCAAATAATATGGTGCGACAGCCCCAGAATGCTGACAGAAGCCCAAAGTATCCCTCATTGGCACCAATGTCAAGGACGAGCTTTGATCTTGTGCAGGAAGACCCATTTCTGAGTACGCTTGCGAACACATTGCGCACGAACACCTCACCGGGTTCGGTCGTGACCCAATCAACAGAAGTAACGTTGTGACCATGTGGACCAGTCGTCATAGGAACACTGGGCACGAAGAAGCTTTCTGCAACTTGTGTGAGCTTGATGCGGCCACTGCGCACGTCATTGCTCAACTTCATCGCGGTTGGGGGTGCCACGCGCAGCTGCCCGGCTCGGCTTCGCTGCTCGGCTCGCGCGGCTCGCGCCTGCTCCGACCATCTGACGACCATCGGCCTCGAAGTGAGGGACCAGCGTTAGGGAGGAGGTCGCTCTATGAAGACGATACTTGCCTAAATAGGAATTTTTCAGATGAGGGTGCATCGAGGATCTCGGTCCCGCAATGTTTCGAAAGACCGCCGGATGCCCGGATCGATCGCCTCATTCTCGTCATCGTCAGTCCGGGTCCTCCTCTCCCGCCACATTGGTCGCGCCGCCCTCGTGCGAGCTCAGGATAGCACCAGAAAAACCTGAAGCTATCACGCGCACCGGCTGGAGCACGAGCCGCGGCCCAATCTCGCTGAGGTCGCGCGTGCCGTCGAGTCCGATGCCTAAGCGATAGACGCGCAGCCAAATGCGGTCGTCGAGCCATGAGAAGCACAGCGCGTGTCGGACGCGCTCGACGGCAGCGCCTTGTGGCAAGCGGGTGCCACGTGGTACGCCAAAAGTGCGCGTGAGCAGCGCCTTAAGCACACGCCGCTCCGCGCACGCTTCGAAACCCTGGTCGAAGCAGAGCAAGCTGCGCGAGCTGCCAGCACTGCGCACATCCAGCTTGAGCTCGGCGACGGTGTGCACGTTGAGGACTCGAAACATGGCCGACGGGCCGTCTGGGCAGCCCGCGGCCCATAGGTAAAGCCGGCGCGGATCGCGCGCATCGAGCAGCAGCGCCATGCTGCAGTCCGCATCCTCACAGAGCGGCACGACGCCCTCGAGGCCGGCGTCAACGCCGAGCTTGCCGCCAGTGCGCCCATGCGGCATCAGCCGGAGAAAGTCGCGCAGCAAGTGGCGATGGCGTGCGCGCAAGCCGCGTGTACCGAGGATGAGCGTCGACGAAGTGGCAGGCCGCTTGCGCGTACTCACGCCCATGGTCGATCCCCGATCAGTTCGTGTGTCCTCGTCGCCTCGTCCGAGGGGGGGGGGTTGCGCTGTGTTTTGCCAACTCTTCCCCTTTTTAGGATGTGGGATGTCACTTATGGAGGGTCTACGTGTGGACTGTCTACACGACCTCGTTGGACACCTTTTCGGCCGGCGTCCTACTCATCTCCAGGACTACTTGTAGCACATTAAATTACAAATACTTTAGTTTGTAGTTTTTGTTCGATGGGTTACCGCTCTTCGAACGAAATGTGATGACGGATGGTTCGAGCCGGGCTGACCCTCATCGGTATGGGGTGCAGACTTCAAATCTGTAGGGGATCAAAAGTCCCAGGTGTTCGACTCACCCTGACCGGCGGTTTTTTCCTTTCCTTTACAAGGATCAAAGGTACATGTAATCCTCAAGCTTCCGCGTGCATCAAGCCAAGAAGTGTGCCCGAAAACCGAGAAGAGATAACGCGTTAGAAGAGGGACCTTCAGACCTTCTGTGGACCGAAAAACTCCTTTAGCTCAGACCCGCGGGACTGACCATCACCGAGGCCTCGAGCTCGCAACTTTGACGTCAATTGTGGGCGCTATTTTCAGGGGCAAGTTTTTGGAGAAAAAACGTCACAGAAAGCGCTGGCCGTGTTGGTCTAGAGCGCTCGCACGTCGGCCATGCCCACCTCGACGGCTTCTCGCGTGCCCGCGAGCTCGCCGATGCGGCCGCCGGGCTCGCGCGTGCGGACGACCGAGGTGGTGCTTCCGCCCATGCAGTCCGTTGTCGCACCCGCAACGCCGCCCGCGAAGTCGCCGGCCAAGCCAAAGAAGGCCAAGGCGAAGAAAAGCCCCGGGGAGGTGAAGATCGAGAAGCCCAAGTTGAGAGCCGAGCCCGCGGCGCACCATGGGAGCCCTCGGAGCACGCCGAAGAGCGAAGCCCATGAGCCTCTGCTCGACGAACCGCCCGCCTTGCCAGCAGCCTTGCCAGCAACGACGGCCACGGGGCGGGCGAACAGCGACGAAAGGGGGGCCAAAAAGGCCAAGAAGAAGAAGGCGCCGCGGACCGCCTCTGACGAAAGGGCGCCGTCGCCGCTCGCGCCCGCCGAGGGGACGCCGCATCGGCAGCCGCAGCCGTACCCCACACTGCCCTTGCCGCCGCAGCCGCTCCCCCCGAAGCTTAGCCAAGCTAAGCCTAACCAAGCTGTGGGAAACCAAGCTGTGGGATCCTGTCCGACGGACCAGAAGCCGACAAGCTCGGCAACTCCGCGGCCGACGGGCACGGTGGCCTCGCCGAGGAGCACGGCGGACGGCAAGGCGCGCCGCGTGCGCGCCTTCCCCCCTCTGAGCCCGCGCTCGTCAGCCCTCGAGTCGGAGTCCAAAGGCGCCTCGTCAGCTTCGTCAAGCGGCGCGGGGCCGTCCTCGGCGCCGCTGTCGAGCACGCTCACGTCGGGTAGTGCACCGTCGTCGCCGCGAAGGAGCATGCCGCGTTCGCCGCGCGCCGAGTTGGGCGCCGGCTCCCCACGCTTGCCGCGTTCGCCGCGCGCCGAGGCCTTGGGGAGCAGCAGCAGCGGCAGCAGCAGCGGCGGCGGCGGCGCTGGCAGCGCCAGGAGGCGTCCGACGAGCACCAGCCTCGCTGGCGTGCTGCTCGAGGCGGCGGCAGGCTCACCGGTGCGCGGCGCCGTCACGGGCGCGTCTGCAGGCGCGCCCGCAGGCGCGGCGTTGGCGGGCTCGGACCCCCGTCTGCATGCAAGTGCCGACCACGGCGCGGCGTTGGCGGGCTCGGTCGCCTCCGACCTGACCAAATTCCAGGATGCGAGCTTCTTGCACTCAGTGCTCGGCTCGCTCCCGGGCGTGGGCGCCATGGGGGGCGTGGGTGACGTGTCCGACCTCGATGAGGTGCTCGCTCAGGTGCCTTCGCCCCCGATGGCCGCGCCCGCGCCCACCATGGCGCCCTCGCGCAACCTGTTCAGCTTTCATAGAAGCGGCAGCAGTGGCGTCGAGGCGGCGGGCGAGCACGCAGTGTCGCTGGCGCCACGCTCGTTCTTCGAGCGCGCGCCCACGGGCTCGATGGGTATGGCGCCCACCATGGCGCCCACGGGCTCGATGGGGATGCCGATACATCCTTCGGCCGCCTCGGGCGCTGTATCGGGCGCGGGCAGTGGATCGAGCGCTGCATCGGGCGCTGGGCCATCCGCCGGCGCCCACCACGACGCCACCGGTGCTCTGCCGCTGCCCGCAGCCCCTCCCAAGCTGTCGTCGTCGTGGACGCTGCCCAAGCCGCAATTGAAGCTGCGCACGACGGTCGCCACACACTTCTCAGGCCCTTGCGTCGTGCCGCAGACCCCCACCGCATGGCGAGGATCAAAGACCTCCGAGCTGGGCACACTATTCTGGCAGGGCGTGCAGCAGACCCTCGACAAGGATGAGCAGTGGGCGGCGGTGCGCAGGATGGTGCTGGGTGCGTGCTAGGCGCCCCGCCCGCCCGCTCGCCGCGCCGTCTTGCACATGCGGCACATGGCGAGGCTGCGCGATGATGTCATTGCCGCGATTACAATCGGGGGTGGGGAAGCGGGGGAAGCGGGGGAGGCGAGGCGGGAGAGCAGGGGAAGCGCGTCCACGTAGTACAGTGGCTCCGGCAGCGAGACTGCCGGGCCGCGTCGATGCGGTGTAGATGTCTTGAGGACATGTGGAGTTGGCATGTATAGAGCCGAGGCGAGACGCGGGGCAGCAGTTGTGAGCGGGACCAGGCCAGACTCCAGAGCGCGGCGGTGTAAGGGATCGCGGGGTGGGGGCGTATTGCGGGTAACGTTCTACCGTAGTCGCGCGAAAGTAATTAACGTTCTTTGATTGCAATTGGTCGCGGCTCCCTCGATCGCTCGGCAACTTGTCAACTAAGGATGGGAGGATCGCAGAGCCTGCCGGAGGTGCACAGCGTGGAGGTTGGGGTTGCAGTGGCAGGCGAGGGCAAGGCGCGACGACTGACGAGCGCCGAGCTGCCCACACAGGGCAAGAACGGCGTCTCCGATCTGTACAGCTCCTTCGCGGCATCGGCGAAGGCACACCCCACGGCCAGCTGCATGGGCAAGCGCCTCAAGGACCAGAGCGGCAAGCTCGGCGAGTTTGAGTTCATCTCGTACCAGACCGCGCACGAGCAGATCCTCACGATCGGCGCTGGCATGGCTGCGCTCGGGCTCAAAGCGGGCGACACTATGGGCATCTATGCGGCCAACTCAATGGAGTGGGCGCTCATCGCACTTGGCGGCTTCTCGCGGGGCCTTACGTGCGTGCCCGTGTACGACACGCTCGGCGACAACATTGTCGAGTACGAAGCCAAGCACGCCGAACTCAAGGTGATCTTCTGCGACCAGAGCAAGCTCGAGGCGGTCGCCAGCGTGATGAAGAACTGCCCAACCGTCAAGTTCGTGGTGCAGATCCAGCCGCTGCCGCTGTGGGGTGACATCAGCGAGGCGGTGAGCAGCAAGTTCAGCGATACGTGCAAGCTCACGGATCTCAAGAAGCTCACCGAGGACGGCGTGAAGGCGCCCCTCGCGCCCGCGCCGCCGAGCGGCGAGGAGCTCGCCTTCATCATGTACACGTCGGGTACGACGGGCGACCCGAAGGGCGTGTGCATCAAGCACGTGGCGATCGTCACGGGCGCCTCCTATTGCGCGGGCCTCGAGCTGCTGCCCACTGACCGCTACCTGTCGTACCTGCCGCTCGCGCACATCTTCGAGACCATGGTGGAGCATGCCATCTTTGCCAAGGGAGGCTCGGTCGGCTTCTTCTCGGGCAACATCAAGCTCATCACGGAGGACATCCTGGCACTCAAGCCGACGCTCTTCGTGGGCGTTCCCCGCGTCTACCAGCGCTTCTACGACGGCGCGATGGCCAAGATCTCCGAGATGAGGCCCTTGCTCGCGAAGTTGATCTCCCACATGCTCAACACGGAAATCGCCGCCGTCCAAGAGGGCAAGAAGACCTTGTACGGGAAAATCCTGGCCAAGCTGCTGGGCGCCAAGCTGCACGGTGGCTGCGTGCGCATCATGATCTCGGGTGCCGCGCCCTTGCCCATCCACGTTCAGGAGTTCCTAGTCGCCTGCTGCGGCTGCTCGGTCATCCAAGGCTACGGCATGACCGAGAACTGCGCGAACGCGACGCTTGCGCTGCTGCCGGACGCGCGCGCTGGCCACGTAGGCCCTCCGATGCCGACGACGGAGGTGAAGCTGGTGGATGTGCCCGAGATGAACTACGTCTCTTCGAACGATCCGCCGACGGGCGAGATCTGCACGCGCTCCATCTGCAACTTCTCAGGCTATCACAAGAACAAGGAGGAGACGGACAAGATGCTCGAAAAGGACGGGTGGCTGCACACAGGAGACATCGGCCGCTGGAACAAGGACGGCACGCTCTCGATCATCGACCGCAAGAAGAACATCTTCAAGCTCGCGCAGGGCGAGTACGTCGCCGCCGAGAAGATCGAGATGGCGCTCGTCAAGTCCAAGTACATTGCGCAACCGTTTGTGTATGGCAACTCGTTCTTCCCAATGCTCGTGGCGATCATCGTGCCCGACTTCACGACGCTCATCCCCAAGGCCAAGGAGGACGGTTGGTACGAGGAGGGCATGACCACCGAGAAGATCGCCGCGCACCCCAAGGCCATCGAGCTCATCCTCTCCGAGGTCAAGCGCGAGAGCAAGGACGCCAAGCTTAAGACCTTTGAGGTGCCCCAGCAGGTAGTGCTTGAGGGCATCATCAATGAGCTCGCGCAGGTACGCCAGCCTCATGGCACACTGATGATGAGCACTGATTGCGCCACTGAGGGCCGCGATCCCCTCTGTCTCCCTCGCACAGGGCTTCTCGATCCAGAACGACTGCCTCACGCCCACGTTCAAGCTCAAGCGGCCGCAGCTACTCAAAAAGTACCAGGGGCAGATCGACGCCATGTACGTGGCCCTCGGCGAGAATCCGGCCCAGCACAGGAAGTAGTGACGAGCCTGGAGGGTCCTCGGCGGCGGCAGTGATGGCAGTGGTGGCAAGCTCGCCGACGGCCGAACCCGACGAGCATGGCCGCACGAGCAGGTGGATCGGCTCGTGCACTGGATTGGCTCACACTCAACGTAGGTGCGCGCTGGCGCGATGGGCGAAGTGCATGGGCGTGTGTGCTGTGAGTGCTGCTGGGCCTGGGCTTGGGGGTGGCTTCTCTGGCCGGTACATCTGATCAACTAAAGCAACGGTAGCTACGGTGTCTCTGGATCAGTGTGCGGCGAACGCGAAGGGGGAAGGCGGTCGCGTCGCGGACAGAGCGCCCCCCCGGACGTTATCTGGATGTCAGCGATCATCGGTTGCACAACTGGGGCATCACGGAGGAATGATAGTGTGTTCTGTGTGTACTGTTCGTGTACCTGTTTGTGGCGTCAAATGTTGCTGCGGACCCGCGGCCGCGCGGAGCGCGGCGACCCGCCGCGCAGGCGCGCACCAGGGTGGGGCGGCGGCGACCGCGGTCTGGCGCCGGGCGCGCCGGCGGCGGCGCGGCCGCGCGTCGTTCCGCCGGTCGGTGAACCACTGACACCGCACGCCGCCGATAAGTAGATAAAAAGACTCATGTGTGAGTGTGTGGATCGGGGTTCGTTCGGCGGACAGGTCAACGCGGCCGGTGCCCCCCGGTCGCGCGCGCGCGGGCGTCCGGCGCGCGGCGGGGGCCGTCGCGGCGACGCTCGTCCGACCGGACCCGTGCACCATGGGCCGCCCGCACAGTGTTCAAAGCCTATGGGGTAATTACCTGAGTAGTGGGAAGGTCCCCCTAGGTCAAAAAAGGTGCGCCGGCGCCGCGCAGCAGGATGCAGGAACGCCGATTCGGCATGCGCGATTCTTCGGCCGTACCGGCGTGGGGCGTCGCGAAATTTTCGGGTTTTCGTGCACGTCCACGCTCGCCCGCCCCCGCGGCCCGCGCGCGCGTCAGGCGGGCGGGTGGAGGGGTGTGCTTATTTTAACGCCCCGCGCAGGTGACTCTGGTCCGCGCGCGCGACCGCCACAGGCCCACAGCGCGCCGACAGTGCGTACTGACAGTGTGTTCGGGGTTGGCGCGGCGCGTCCGAACCGGAACGGGAACCCGCGTCGATCCCGCCCGCAGGCCGCACCAGGCGCGCCGCTCTCTCGAACCGGCGACTCGTTCTCGTCGTTTTGCATTTTGGCAGGGGCACTTGATAGACTAGCTTAAGCCTAGCTGTCAGTCAGCCAGTGTTCGTGGCTTCCGATCGACGATATCTCGGCCACACCGACGGCGTCGGCGAGCGCGGCGCGTGGAGCGCATGGAGGCGTGGTGCCTCCTCGCACCTCGGGGTGGTGCGAGAAACTCGTGCGCCGTGATCCGTCGCGTCCACGGCACGGCACGTCTCAGCTCGTGACCATTGGCGCCGGGAGATGGCCGGCATCTCCGAGGCAGCGCACAGAGGCGCTGCCATTGGCGCGGATGACGAGATGCGTGATGGAGGCATGCGGGACCGAGAAGCGCAGCCAAGCCTCCGGTGGCAACTGTAAGGCTCGGCACACGACGTACCGTATCACGTTGGCGTGGCAGACGACGACCTCGGTAGTGTCACCCACCTGGGAGGGCGGCGGCCGCGAGCACAGCTGCCGATACGCGCGCTCGATGCGCTCACCGTCGAGCTGATCATTGGTGTAGTGCGAGGCGTGGCCGGGCTGTGGCTCGGGTAGGCACGGGCGACCCTCGTTTAGGTCGGCGTTGCGGGAACGCACGGGCTCGACGAGCCGCGGCGCGATGGCGTCGGCGGTCTGGATGGCGCGGGTCAAATCGGAGCTGATGAGTGCGTCCAGTCGGAGACCCTGCGATGGGCGGCATGACGCTCGGCAAGACGCGCCTGTGAGTGAGCCGAGTGAGGCCGTGTGAGGGAGGTCGTCGTGCGCATGGCGCAGAGTGGACAGCATCACGTGCGCACCTTGAAGTTGCCCTCCGAGGCATCGTGGATCGCGCGGAGACGAGCGCCGAGGTACTCCGTCTGCTGGTATCCGAGCGGCGTCAGCACGCGCAGCGAGTCGTTGCTCCCGTTGGTGTCGTACTGCGCATGTCGTACGAGTAGCAAGTGCTTCGCGGCACGGCCTTGCTTGCCGTGCGCAACGGGCTCAACATCCCACGCGTGCAGCCTCCGCCAGCGGTTCTCATACGCTTCGGGCGGCACGGAAACTGGACGCGTCGTCCGAACTTCGCCTGTGCTCTCGTCTATATAGACGGTCTCGCCCGTCTCTGCATCACGCTGAAGTTGGATGCCGTCGATCGTCCACAGCCACTGGCGCGTGCGCTGCTGCTGCTTCTGCTCAGCCGCCTCAGCAAGGGTGGCGGAGCCAGCGGCGAGGGCTGAAAGGCCCGCTGCGGCTGCAACGCCTCGACGGAGCAGGAGGATCGAATGCCGACGCATATTTGCGGAACTTGATGAGCGTGTGAACACCGGTCCGGTGTCTTGGGTGTCGACTCGTATCATTTTAAACATTGGCTGAGAACGAAAACACGGCGCGTTTCTTCTAAGACTTGCTTACGTCATCTCTGCTACACTACACTGCGAATACGTCGCCTCATGTCGCCTCTCGGCCTCTCGCCGCTCTCCACGGCGCGCGCTCGCCTACGTCAGCGTCAGCTTGATCTTCGCGATCCCCGGCTTGCTCGCCGGCGGCGCGGCGCTGCCGGCGGGCGGCTGCGACTCAAAGAGCTCCTGCGACTCGACGCGGCCTGTCGTCTCTGGCTTGGCCGCTTTGGCAGGTGGCACGTCGCCGGCGCCGTCGTCGAGCTCAGCGGCGGGCCGTTTGGTAGCGCGTCCGTTGGCCCATTCCATGCCCGGCGCCGCCGCCTCGTCGTCGGCGCCGCCCGCGTGCGCTTCCGTGCCAGCGCTCTCGCCCGCAAGGAAGGCTGGGTCGTCGTCGTCGTTGTACTCGGTGCCCAAGTAGGATGGACCAAGCGCAGCCGCCGCCTCGGCCCGGTCGCGCGCACGCGCCTCGCGCTTCGCGCGCCGCACGCGCCGGCGCGCGTCAGAGGCCGCGTCGCGCCCGCCGAGGCTCGCAAAGGCCTCATCGGGCATGTCCGACCAGGAGCTAAAGTACGCGACTCGCAGCCGGAGGTGCTCGCGCGTGACGCTCTCGGTGAGCAGCCCGTTTTTGAGGGCGCCCGCGTAAATCTCCTCCTTGAAAGACTCCACCTTGTTGGTCAGGTGGATGTCGGTGCCCTGCAGCCTGTCGCGGTCCACGGCGAATCCAATCAGGTACGCCTGCCCGTCGCCGCCCTGCGCGTCCGTGAGCGCGCGTTCGGAGAGCAGCGGCAGCTTCTTTGGGAGCAGTCGCACGTTGACGATCGGGAGGCCGTACTCGAGCTTCTCGGCCAAGAAGCGCAGCCGCGACTCGATGTAGCCGCACCAGCCCTGCAGCTTGCTCGCGCGTTCGTGCTCCGGCAGCCCGCACACGAACATCTCGACGGCCAGGTACTTTTCGAGCGACACGACGAAATCGGTCGGCTCGAAGACCCTCTCCCAGCCGTCGCCACCCTGGGCGAGCGCGGCGCGCATCTTGTCGTGGGCAACGTTCATCTCCCAGATCATGACGTCCAGAGTGTTGCGCGACACATTCGCCGTCGAGTTCATCGACGGGTATGCTGGCGTCAGGATAGGCATCACGTGGAACCGGTTGCCGTACTGCGACGGGTCCCAGCCTTCGAGCCCGAGGCCCGCGTCGTACTGCGGCGTGATCTCGATGGGGGTGGGCCACGGCCACTCGCGCAGCACGGAAAAGAACTTTTGGAGCAGCACGCTCACCGCCGCGTTCGGGTACATTTGGCAGATGAACGCCGAGAGGATGTTGCAGTTGACACCGCCCAGGTAGCCCATCTTGTTCGAGTAGAGGCCGCGTCGCTTGGCCCAGAGCCGCACGCAGCGCAGCAACGAGCGGAAGGTCGTGAAGCTGGGCACGAGCTGCTCGATGAGGTTGGTGACGCGCGGGCCGTTGAGGCTCTTCTCGGTGCCAAAGTCGACGCCCTGCAAGACCGCGTCGTCGTTGACGTCCAGCGTCTCAGGCACCGCGTCGAGTGGCAGCTGCGCGAAGAGGAGGTCCAAGTTCACGCCGTCAAAGTCGAAGGTGATGATGGGGACCTTGGCGGTCTCGACGGCGCTCAGGTTTTCGACCTCGTCACGGTCCTCGAGGATTACCTTCAGGCTGTCGAAGAAGTCGTCGCGCGTCACCATCCGCGGCGCGACGCAGATGGTGTCGATGTCGGTGCCGCGCTCGTTGAGCCCGAGGCGGTACGAGCCCGAGGTGAGCACCAGGCCGCCGGCGCGGTTGGCCGTTTCGGCGTCGTAGCCCTTGGCCAGGCACACCGAGCGCACCCAATCGCGGAAGAGCGCAGTGAACGTCGTGATGATGTGCGTGCGCTTGTCCTGCTCCTCCTGAGTCTCGGTGGGCGACGCGACGGCCATGAAAGCCTCGAGCTTCTCGGAGGCCATCAGGTCGAAGGCTGTCGGGCCCGCGAGGCTGATGGGGTCGCGTGCCTGCCGAGGCTGGCGCGAGGGCATGTCGGGACCGCGGCGAGCGCTGCGCTCGCGCGACGATTTTCCTAGCTTCGTGCGTTTCCTCTGAGGGAGGCGGGCAAGGGGTTCTCCGGATACTGTCCCCCACCAAGGGATTCATCGTTAGAACCGCGCGCTCACCGCGCCTAGCACCTAGGTGACTAGGACAGTGAGAGGAAGCGCTAAGAGCAATTCTCTAAATCGGTCCAGGGGTTCACTCACAACATCTTCAGGATTTATGAGTCAATGTGCGAGGAACTTTGAGAACCGATCGGGATAGTGGTCTAGTGGTATGATTCCTTCTTAGGGTGGAGGAGGTCCGGGGTTCAATTCCCCGCTGTCCCCTATTTTTTTTTTTTTTTTTTTTTTTTTTTTTTTGTTGTGTGTTGTTGTTGTTTGTTGTTTGTTGTTTGTTGTTTGTTGTTGTTGTTTGTTGTAGTTTGTTGAGTGTTGTTTGTTGTTTGTTGTTGTTGTTGTTTGTTGTTTGTTGTTTGTTGTTGTGTGTTGTTGTTGTT
>JWZX01003339.1:0-60223 GCA_001275005.1 Chrysochromulina tobinii | reverse complement strand
CCCCCCGCCTCTGCCCTCCCACCTTCCACAACACCGATCCACACACCGATCCATGGAAGACGACCAGCACCACCCCGTGCACACTCGTCCCGAAAGCCCGCACCCGAACCCCACCCCTTCCCGCACCCGATTCCCCACCCCTTCCCTCACCCGATTCCCCACCCCTTCCCTCCCTCGCAGCTGCGTGAGGACTACGGCCCCGCGACGACGAAGTACGAGCAAGCGACCGCCGCAAGGCAGCGGGCTGAGGCGCAGGTGGAGTCGGCGCAGGCGGAGGAGCAGGCGGCCGCACAGGCGGCCCTCGTGGCCCACCAGGCCGTCGAGGCCGCCCAATCCGCGCTGCAGCTCCTCGAGCACGCAGAGGCCCAAGCCAAGGCCGCACAGGAGGCGAAGCAGCGGAGGGCGGCGGCGGCGGCGCAGGAGGCGACCAAGGCGGTGGCGGTGAGTCATGCATGGGAGCAGCGGGCGGCCGAGGAGGCGTCGGCGGCGGACGCGTCACGCGCCATGATGGGCTCGTTGATCGAGGCTCGTGATCGGGCCTCTCGGGAGCGCGCGGCGGCGGATCAGCTCGCCAAGTCGACGGCGGAGAGGGCGCGCCTGGAGTCGGCCGCCGCGGAGGCCGCCGTGGCTGAGCGGGACGCGGCCAAGCAGATTGCCGTTACGCTCGAAGCGGCGAAGCTCGAGGCATCACAGCAGGTACAGGCGCAGCGCCAGCAGCAAGAGCGCTCGGCGAGTGACCTTCGAACCGCGCGCGAATCGATCCAGGCATGGGAGCGTCAGGCTCAGACGGAGGCGGAGGCGGCGCGCACGGCGCGCGCGGAGCTCGACATGCTGCAGGCGCGGCATCAGGCGGCGGCCACCACCTCCCGAGCCGCCGCCGAAGCTGCCGCACTGGCAGACACGCATGCATCCGTCGCCGCGGGCGCCGCCCGGAAGGCGGCCGTTGAGACCGACGCGGCGGAGCAGACAGCCGCGGCGCTCGCCAAGGCGCAGCAGGGGCAGGAGAGCTCGCAGCGGGAGATCGCGCAGGCGATCGCATCCGCGTCGGCACAGGTGCAGGCCGCGAGCGAGTTGCAGCAGGCCTGGGAGCAGACGGCGGCGGCCGCAAGAGCCGAGGTGGCCGAGGCACAGTCGACGCTCGAGATGGCGCGCACACAGTACGAGACGGCGAGGGCGAGGGTGCCAAAGGCAGAAGAGGCGAGGCTGACAGCAGTGGCAGAGGCGCGCGCGGCGAGTGAGGCTTGCTCCCAGAAGCAGCTTGAGAAGGCGCAGGCGGCGCAGGCGGCGCGGCCTGGTCCACCCCGACCCGACCTGAGCGCCGCTGGCGCCGCTGGCGCTGCTGGCGGGCTGCCGGAGGGGTGGCAAGAGGCGACCGACCCGAGTGGGAAAGGGACATACTACTACCACGCGGCGAGTGCCCAGACGGCCTGGGAGAGGCCGGTCGCGCTACCTCCAGGCTGGAGGGCCCTTGTGGATCCAGCGAGCGGCGGCACATACTACGCGCATGCGGCGAGCGCTCGGACCAGCTGGCAAGTGCCCACGGAGGATGGCGGCGGCGGCGGCGGCGCGTCTCTCAAGGACGGCGCCGTGGCGGCGGCGTCTGTCGCGGCGTCGGAGCAGAGGCTGCAGATTGCGACGGCGTCGCTCGCGCAGGCGACGCACGCGGCGAGCACAGCGGCTCAGGAGGAGGCACAGATGGCGGAGGCGGTGCGCCGCATCGAGTCGACCCTCGGGAATGCCCAAGCGAAGATGTACGAGGCGGTTCAGAACGCGGAGATGGCCGACAGGGCGAGGGAGGCGGCCAAGGCGCAAGTGGCGTCCCTGAGGGCACGGGAGGCGCAGGCGGCGCAGGCGGCGTCGACGCCACTGAAGATCCTCGCGAATGGGTGGGAGGAGATGCGAGGGCCGCAGGGGGTGTACTTTTCGCATCGAACCTCGGGAGAGACGACGTGGGAGCCTCCTTTGGTCCAGGCACCCACCGCGGCTGAGGCAGACTCGATGCTGCAGGCGACTCGTTTTCGATTTGAGGAGGCTGCCAAGGTGGCGGCAGCCAAGACTCACCAGGCACGCGACGCGCGCCAAGCGGCAGAGGCAGCGGCGGCGGCGGAGGCGAGGCTTGCGCAGGCAGCGCAGGCGGGGCGGCTTCACCTTGAGCAGCTCGAGGCGAAAGTGCAGCAGGCGACAAGCGCGGTCGATCAGGCCCGCGCCGCTGCGGAGCACGCCGCGTCGATGGAGCGCCAGTTTAGCGAGAGCGTGGCTCAAGCGGAGAAGTCGTCTCTGATGGTCCTTGCCCACGGGTGGCAGATCGTCGCTGGGCCGAGTGGCACGTACTACTTCAACCCCTCGTCGGGCGAGACGGCCTGGGAGAAGCCGACGCAGCCCGCCCCGACCGCAGCTGAGGCGGAGGCGAACGTGAAGCGTGCGTCGAACGCCGCAGCGGAAGCCAACGGCCGTGCAGTCGCAGCGGTGCAGGCGGCGACCGAGGCGCAGCAAAAGGCGGCGGCCGCGGCGCAGGAGGAGGCTCGGCTGGAGCAGGCGGTGCAAGCGGCAAGGACGGCGGGGGCTGAGGCAGATCAGAAGGTGGCGCAGGCGGCGCAGGCGGCGGCGCAGGCTCGCGCCGTCGCGGAGCAAGCCAAACAAGCTGAGCTCGCAGCCAAGGAGGCCGAAGCCCGCATCGCCGCTGAACCATTCACGACGATGCGCGAGGGATGGCAAGAGGTGCGCTCACCGCAGGGGGTGTACTATTGCAACCAAACGACCGATGAAACGGTCTGGGAGCGCCCCATCAAGCCCTTGCCCCAACCCGAAGAGTTCAGGGCGGCGGTTGAACGAGCGAATGCGGCCTACGCCACCGCATACGAAACGGCACAAGCGGCGCAGGCGGCGGCGGCAAAGGCAAAGGCAAAGGCTGAGCAGGCGGCGCATGAGGAGTCACGGTGCGCCGCCCTTGCGCAGCACGCGTACGAGGCGATGACAAGCGCCCTTGCGAAAGCGAGCGCCTCGGCCCAATACGCTGTGCAAGCGGATGCGGCGACCAAGGCGGCCGAGGCGGCGAGCGCCGTAGCGGCGGCCGAGGTGGAGGCGGCAAGCGCGACGGCGTCCCCCCCCCTCCGAGGCGCTCTCGAGGAGGGGTGGGAGGAGGTTCACAACCCGTCGAGCGGCACGTACTATGTGAATAAGGGCACGGGTGAGACGACATGGGTGAAGCCCCAATTGGGCGCGACGACGACGCAGCACGTCGGCGAAGGCGAAGTCTCGGCCGAGGCGGCCACGGCGGCTGCGGCGCGCGAAGGCAAGGCAAAGCTCGAGAGTGCCGCCACCACGTATTTCGAGGCCGAAAAGGTGAGTCTCAGCGCCCGTGCCGTCGCCGAGGAGAAGGTCCTGGTCGAGAGTCAAGCCGTAGCCGCGGCGAATGCCGCCATGGGGCGACGGCAACAGGCGGACGCGGCGGCGGCTCAGGCGAAGCAGGCAGCGCACCAGGCCGAGGAGCAAGCGACGGCGCTTGCGGCTGCGGCGACGACCACGATGACGGCGGCCGAGCGCGCCGCGATGGCCAAGTTCGCCGCCGCCAAGCAGCTGCAGATTGCCGAAGCGGCTGTCTTCGAGAGGGCTGCGCTGGAGTCCAAGTCTGCCATGGACTTCCACAGGGCTACCACAGAGCTTGCCATGGACTTCCTCTCACTGGACGATACTGCTGACGTAGCCGACGTGCAGGCGCAGGTGGCGGCGGGCTCCAAAGCGGCACTCGAGCGGCCCACGCAGGGGCAGCTCCAGCCGTACCTGCCCCACCAGCCCTCCCTACGCTCCGCGTGCGTGCCGATGCCTCAGGGGCTGCCGCCGCCACCCGGCCTGCCGCCGTCACCCGGGGTGAACGAACTGCCCCCCGACTGGCACGCAGCCCAGGGGCCGACCGGCGCGTACTACTACAATGCGCGCACGAGCGAGACGTCGTGGAACAGGCCTACCGGTTCAGTTTGAAACTGTACAGTGCGTGTGGGAGGTGTACAAGGTCTCAGGTGTGAAGATAGTGCCTATGCTCCGGTCACTTGTGCGTCAAGTATGCGGTGGAGACGGGAGAGTCCGGTGCAAGCCGGGAAATGTTATTAACGAACTATACATCCTTCGATGAAATCCATCACCCGCAACAACATCTCACCTCCGCGTTGCGTGCACACCCGTACGGATGAGCTACACTCGCCAGCACTCTCAACGTGTACACTCGAGCGCCTCGAGCGCCGTCTTCACCGCGGACACTAGCTGCGACGCCTCCGCCTCGCCCCGTGGGCCATCGCGGCGCCACCGATCGTCGTCGAAATGGCGCGCGGCATTCGCCCAAATGCGGAGCGAGTGCAACCGAACTTTCAGGTCGGTCCGCATGCCACACTCGCGATGCCAATAGTTGATGCGCTCCTCAAAGCCCTCGGGCGCCTTTCCCGCATAGATGACGTCGAGTCGAGACATCACGCTGCCGAACGCGAGCAGCATGTTGTCCTTGATGCCCTTGTGCGCATCAGAGCCCTTGCGCATCTCACGCACCTGCATCGAGAGCGGCGTGGGCACGTAGCCAGCCGCTGTGCTCGCAGTCCGTTCCGAGCTTGAAAGCACCGAACCGTCGAGCGCGCCGCGGCCTGTGCCACTCCTCCCATCCTCCTTAGCCAGGCTAGTGAGCGTTGCCAGCGCGGCGGCTACCGTGAGCCTCTTCCGCACACTGCCGTGGCACAGACCCGAAGCGGCAGACCGGACAAGGTCCTTGAATGCCGCCACCGCATGTGGCGGCCAGCCAGCAGTAGCGTCAGCAAGCTGTGCTGCAACGATGTCCGCAAAGTCCTCATCAAAGTCCTCCTCGCACTTAGTGATGATGCTCAGGGGCGAGCGGCCGGTAAGTGCCACGAGCAGCGTGATGCCCAGCGCCCAGCCATCCGTCATAGCCGAGTACACGCCGCCCTCAACCACGCTCGGGTCCAGATATCCGCGGGTCAGGTAGAGCGCATTCGACACGCTCTTCATCTTCGACGCCTCGGGCCCGGCGTCCATCTTGGCGAAGCCCGTATCCGCGAGGTAGGCGTTGAGCTCATCGTCAAGCAGGATGTTCTCGGGCTTGAAGTCGCGATGGACGACGGCACCCTTGCCGCCAGGCACTGGCGTGTGCAGGTAGAGCAGCGCGTCGGTCGCCTGGCGTAGGATGCGCAGGCGCTGGCGCCACGTCAGAGGGCTCAGTGACGCACCGATGCCGAGGCGGCGCAAGTGCTCGGGGTCGGCCTCTCTCGGCCACAGCCGATTTGCGAGGCTGCCGCCGCGCATCAGCGGGAAGACGAGGCACGGTGGCGCCCCGTGCTCCAGACAGTAGCCGAGCAGCGGCAGCACGTGCGGGTGACTGCACTGCTGCAGCACACTCACCTCGCGCTGCAGGTCGGCGAGCTCGTGCGAGCCCGACTTGGCGCGCTTGACGGCGACGGGCTTGTGGCGCCGCCAGAGCGGCAGCGACGGCAGCGCATCTGCGGTGAAGACGCGGCCGTAGCCGCCGCTGCCGATGAGCCTCTGCTCTCCAAAGCCGTCCGTCGCCGCTGCAAGCTCGGCGAGCGTGAGGGCGACGGCCGCAGGCGGCGCCGAGGGTGCCTCAGGGGCCTCCGATGCTGGCGCCGCTGCTGCAGATGCTGAGCCTGTGGCAGGCGGCGACTGTGTGACCTCGTGCAGTGACAGCTTCGACAGGCTGGCTTGCATCTCCATCTCCGCCGCGTGCTTGCGACGCAGCATCTGGCTCTCCTGCTTGCGCTTCTTGTGCAAGCGCTCGCGCATCGCCCTCGCCTTCGCCAAAACACCCTCACTTGCGAGTGCTTGGTGCTCCTCGATCGCACCGACCAAGCCCTCGTACTGCGCGGCCTCCATGGCCACACGCAGCACGTCGTCAGCGGCGGCAGAAGGAGCGGGACCCACGACGCCCTCGTTGCCAGCCGCCGCCCACACCTCCTGGTCCGCCTCGGCACTGCCACTCGCGGCCGCTGACGCACTCGCTACTGGCGCTCTCGCCTCGCTCGCCCCTGCCTGCTTGGCTTTGGCTTTCTTGCTCGCTTTCTTCTTCTGCGCCTGCTGCTTGTGCACGCCCTCCGCCACCTCTTCAGCCAACAGAGCCGCAGCGGCAAGCTCGGCTGCCCGCTCGGCTGCCGCACGCTCCGCAATCGACACCGGAGCGACCGCAAGAATAGACGCAGGTGCGCGGCGCCTGCTGCGCAGGAATCTTGCGATGACTTTGTGGCCTCGAGCCTCTGCGACATCGAGAGCTGTCCCGGAAGCAGATCGCAAGTCGATGCGTGCGCCAGCATGCACGAGCAGCTTGACTATGTCCATCGAGCCCGCGGTACAAGCATTGATCAGTGGCGTGGTGCCGTTGATGTCTGCCTGGTCGACGACGGCGTGGGCGGCGAGCAGCAGCTGCACGCAGCCGCCGTGTCCGTTGATGCAGGCGGCGTACAGAGGCGTGACGCCGTCACTGGTTAACTTGTCGACGTCGGCGTGGGCGTCGAGCAGCAGCTGCACGCAGTCGTCGTGGCCTTTGTCGCAGGCGGCGATCAGAGGCGTGCAACCGTTGCTGGCTGCCTGGTCGATGGCCGCGTGGGCGGCGAGCAGCAGCCGCACGCAGTCGCCGTGTCCTTTGCCGCAGGCGGCATACAGAGGCGTGGCGCCGTTGCGGTCTGCCTGATCGATGGCCGCGTGGGCGGCGAGCAGCAGCCGCACGCAGCCGCCGTGGCCTTTGATGCAGGCGGCGTACAGAGGTGTACCACCGTTGCTGGCTGCCTCGTCGACGGCGGCGTGGGCGGCGAGCAGCAGCCGCACGCAGCCGTCGTGGCCTTTGCCGCAGGCGACGTACAGAGGCGTGGCGTCATTGCTGGCTGCCTGGTCGATGGCCGCGTGGGCGGCGAGCAGCAGCCGCACGCAGTCGCCGTGGTCGTTGATGCAGGCGGCATACAGAGGCGTACCGCCGTTGCCGTCTGCCTGGTCGATGGTGGCGTGGGCGGCGAGCAGCAGCTGCGTGCAGTCGCCGTGGCCCTTGATGCAGGCGGCGATCAGAGGCGAACCGCCGTTGATGGCTGCCTGGTCGATGGCCGCGTGGGCGGCGAGCAGCAGCCGCACGCAGCCGCCATGGTCTTTGTCGCAGGCGACGTACAGAGGCGTGGCGCCGTTGCGGTCTGCCTGGTCGATGGCCGCGTGGGCGGCGAGCAGCAGCCGCACGCAGCCGCCGTGGTCGTTGATGCAGGCGGCATACAGAGGCGTACCGCCGTTGCTGGCTGCCTCGTCGACGGCGGCGTGGGCGGCGAGCAGCAGCTGCACGCAGCCGTCGTGGCCTTTGCCGCAGGCGACGTACAGAGGCGTGGCGTCATTGCTGGCTGCCTGGTCGACAACGGCGTGGGCGGCGAGCAGCAGCCTCGTGCACGTAGGGTGACCTGTCTCACTAGCAATCAGCAGGCATTTCCCGAGTTGGACCGCTCCTTCGATGCTGTCAATGAGGCCCACGGCCTTGGACTCGTCGCCGCGCCGGAGCGCATCGACCATCGCGTCCATGCCGAGGGCTTCGATTGAAAATTAAAGGTTGTCGAGCCAAACTAAGCATGCGATCTCAGTTTCGGTCCATTAAAGGGACCGGGGTGAATTAACCCCGAGCAGACCTTATCTTCGGCCTATGAAAGGTCCGTAGAAAAGACCGAATTGAGCGAGAGATCGACGCAATTCGAGAGACGAGCGCTGAAGCGTCGCGGGTGCTGGAGGGTGGACACGTGATTTTGGAGATCAGGTTTCGCCCCATGCCCACCATAAGCGGACTACCTTAACTGCCAAATGATTGCATCTAATCTTTGCATGTCAAAAAAAGCCTCAACTGGAGTCTCAGTGCGTGAACATCAGGAGCCGCTCTGAGACAGAGCCCCTCGGCTCCCCCTGCTGCTGCTGTGGACGGCCTTGCCCACCTTCTACGCCATCTACGCCTCAAGAGCAAGCCAGCTGCGGACGGCCTTGCCCACCTCGGCCTTGGCCGCGGCCAGCTCTGGAGGATCTGCACTGCTAGTCCGCTCCATGCCCGCACAGTGCGACGCGTTCGCGATGGCCACAGAGCGAAGCCCGCCCATGGCTTGCTGAAAGCTGAGCTGCTCGGGCAGCACTGAGACGCTACTGTAAGGGTCGTTGCGCCCGTTGACGAAGAGGATCGAGCTCGCGCGCAGATCACGCCCGCCTTGAGCCACATTCGTCCAGCCGCGCTGCCGATTGCTCCACAGCGCCGGCGCGGTGCGCGTCACGTTGTACAGGCCGATGCACAGTGTATTGGGCTGTGTGAGGTCTCCGTGGGCGATGGGCGCAAAGACCGTTGGTGGAGGCATCGGCTGCACGCCCTCTGCGCATCCCTTGTCGCCCGGTTCGCAAGTATTCTGTCCAAACTCATTGCACAGCTGGTAGTAAAACTGGCGGATGGTCGGCGTGCCTGTTGAGGGAGGCAATCAGAGGTCATCACAAGCCCTCGAAGGCAAGCCAAGGCCAGCCAAGGCCAGCAGAGGCCATCAGAGGCCATCAGAGGCCAACAGAGGCCATCAGAGGCCATCAGAGGCCATCAGAGGCCATCAGAGGCCATCAGAGGCCATCAGAGGCCATCAGAGGCAAGCCAAGGCCAGCAGAGGCAATCAGAGGCCATCAGATTTGCCTGTGTCGAAAGAGACGTCGTACAGCCGCAATCAGCATGCACTCAGAGGCAGTCAGCATGCACTCAGATTTGCCTGTGTCGAAAGAGACGTCGTACAGCGGTTTCATGTACGTATCGAGCGTCGAGACTAGGCATTGCTTCTCGGAAGTTTCGTCGAGCTGCGCGCCAAATGCCTCTAGCGCGGTCGCGCCTGCTTTGGCGGCTCGTTCACCCGCCGCACAGAACGAGCCGACATCGTGTGCGCTGCCCACATTGTTGTATTGCACGAGAGACTGCACGACGCCCATCGCCGAGCCGAGAAGGATGGCGACGTCGTCGGTCGAATTGGGCCGCTCGCACGCCTTGAGTAGCCGAATGGCCTGCTCGCGAGCTGAAGGCGGGGCGCCCTCGGCCAGCGCGCTCACGGCCTGCGAGTAGGCGTCGGTCAGGCGCTTCGAGCACCCGGCGCCGCCGACTGCGAGATTCGAGACGAGATGAACCGAGATTCGAGACGAGATGAACCGAGATTCGGGACGAGAGGAACCGAGATTCGAACCGAGGACGCTTTAGGGCACCAGAGGGCGCGTTGGTTGGCACTCGAAGGCACTCGATTCGAGCAGCACCACAAGCGCACGGGCCGTGAGGACGTTTGTGCAGACGGCATCGTACTCCCAAAAGTCGAACTTGGACAGCACAGGGGCACTGTAGGCCACGGACCCGATCACCGAGGTCGGGTAGCGAAGCCGTAGCCACGCTGCAAGCTGCCCCGAATACGAGCCACCCCATGCGATCCAGCTCGAGGTGGTCGACGCGTGCTGCTCGCCCCACCACTGGATGAATGTGGTCGCATCTGCGAGCGCCAGCTCGGAAGAGAGGTAGCGCAGGTTGGTGGCTGACATGTTTGCCGTCGGCCTGCTCTTGCCGTAGAAGCGATGCTCCAGCGTGATGAGCGCTGCACCGTGCTGCTCCGCGAGTTCCCTCTGGAGGCCGCCTGGTGCGCCGTACTCTGGACCCTCGCCGCCGAGAGCGAGGAAGACTGGATATCCAGGGCCACGCCAGAGCGACAGATCTTCAAAGTATCGCTGTGACCATGTGTGCGCGAGGCGAATGTCGTTCGGAGCCATGTGATCGAGCGGCTGGCTGTCGAAATAAGCCTCCGTCCCACGGACCTGAGTAGAACCAGCGAGGGCTTTGCGCATGGCGCCTACGTAGGTAGGGTCGCCCAGCCACCACGGCGGTAGAGCGAGGCAGGCGAACAAGCTTCTCAACATGACGGAAGGGACTTCTGCGTGATGAAGACCAGCATGTGAATGGTCAAAACATGACGTCAAAAACACCGGCAAGAAGGTCTAAGTTTTCTCTGAAAATTGACCAAGACATTCACACTCTCGAACGCTCAACACAGTGAAAAACGGGATGTTGTTTTCACGGCTGTGCTGCTTACGTGTACAGTACTGTACGGGAGCGCGCTTCGATGGCGGCGAAGGCTAGGAGTTCTAATGAGACCCGCGTAGAAAACGACCCCACCGGAGCCAACTCTGACGTCTTCACATGCTCTGTGTGCCTGGAAATATTCGTGGACCCCGTCACCGTTGTGGTGCGCCGCTGCCGCCCTCGAGCCTGAAGAGTTCTCCTTGCTATCAGTGTTGACATTCTGCTGCATCGCTCGTCCACAGCCCTGTGGCCACAGCACCTGCTGTCACTGTCTTAGCCTCTGGCTCAACCTTGGCAACACGCGCTGCCCATCCTGCAACACGAGGATCACGCATGCCGTGCTCTCCTTCGCTCTTCGCGATGCCGCCGAGCACGCGCATTCGGTGCTAATCGCGAGTAGGCGTCAGATGCTGCAACTTGAGCGACCCGTCTCCTTCTGCCGAACAGTGGAGGCACCGTACTCGCTGCAGCGTGTACTTACGCATTTACGGCGCGAGGCTGCTGGTGAAGAGCCCGACGGTGCGAGGCTGCTCGGTAGCATCGGCATCGTCGTCGCAGCGATTTCGATCCTGGGATTGCTGACGATCTACAGCTACGCTGCCTCCTCGAATCTGCTGACGATCTATGGATACACTTCCGTCTACGCCATTGAGGGAACCTCATTTATTACGGTAGCGTCCCTGATCTCAAGTGTAATCCTCGGCGCGCTCGTTCAACGGCTGGGCGTCCAGCAGTTTCTGCAGCTTGAACGCGAGATCTGGCGCGCCATCAGACAGGCTGCTGGCGCGGTGCCACCGCCGCCACTAGAAGGTTTACCTGCGGAACCTGTGCGTGCCGTCAGAATCCTAGCAGGAGATCTCCTTCGAAACACGTCCATACTCTTCTTGCTCGCGTGGCTGATGCTCGTCGCCGTCGTCTTTGTGGTCACCTTTCGCCATTTCTTTGACGAACTGGCTGCGGCCGAGGCGGCGGCCGCTGCTGCGGTAGCCGCTGAGCCCGACGGTGCCTCGTTGGCGCAGACGATGGCGCAGCAGGCCGATCGTATGTTGGGTGTGGCCTCGAGGTTATTCGCCAGGCTGCCTGCACAGCTGCTGCAAGTGTTCGTCGTCACGTTTCTCGGCGTGTTCACAGTGCTCTTCACGACGCAGATTCTCATCCAAGGTGCCGCGCGACTCGCGCGCTGAGCGTTCGGACTGTGGTGTCCGAATTTGGAAGCGAGAAGTCTTTGAACAAGTCGCCACACGTTCCACGTCGTGTCCAAAAAAGTAACTCAGTAACCTTACCCGCGATTCAGTCTGGTCCCCGTCGCCGCCCGTCCAGCGCGGCGGCCGCGTGACGCGACGTGCACATGGACGACGATCGTGGATCGACCGGACCGGACGGTGACGTGAGCGGACCTGGGACGCCAGACCGCACCACTTCCTCTGCGCACTCGACTGCGGTCGAATCGACTGGTTTGTGGTTAGCCCGTGACGAGAATGATCCCCTCTCCGTCGCCAAAAATAAATAACTCTCTCCACAATACGGTCGCACTCCACAATCATCAAGCACACCGCACGCCGCGCTCGGCCTACTACCGCTCCGGGACAAAAGACAAGCTTTTCTACTACCGCTCCACCCGCACCCCCGCCCTTTCTACAGCTTGTTCGCTCACAGCTCAAGAACAAGGATCCCCACATTTTGTGCATCCCAACATTTACCGCACGCTACACGCTTGTTCGCCTTCAAATCTTGATGCTTTCGCACACGTCTCACAGTTGCAACTGAAAGCCAGCCTTTCCTTGCACTGCGTTACGAATCGAGGTCTCCCCTTCCTCTTCGAGATGGTTGTAGGTAAGACTGCATGGAACAAGGGTCGATGTATGATCAATCACATTGCTGTGTGTTAGCCAGGTTTGATAGCAGGCAAACAGGGGAGTTCAAAATTTTGGCAAACTTACTCAATTTTCGTCAGCGAGCCATTAACACCCAGGGCGTCAGCGATTGCAGTGATGCCCTCTGCGGTGTAGGTGCCTCGTCGGTTGCCATCGTTGTCATTCCAGATGCCGCACAGATGGTTTCGGGAGAGGTCGATGCTTGTCAGCGCGCCATTGACGCGCAAAGCGTCGGCAATTGCTGTGATGCCCTCCGCATTGTAAGTTCCATGCCCATAATCATCATGGATGCCGCACAGCTTATTGTTTGAGAGGTCCAGCTGCAATACCATTCAAAGCAAAGGCGTGGATTAGATAACAGAAAAGGGATGTGTAGGGGGTCAGAAAGCCGGCACCTTTGTCAGCCCACCGTTGGCGCCAAGCATCTTGGCCACATGCTTGGCTCCTGCTGACCATCCGATGTTGTTTTTGTACTTGGCGCCGCTGATGTCAAGCTCCTTGAGCGTCTTGTTCTGTTCCAGTGCCTCGCAGATGGCCTTGGTGCCCTCCTCCCCCAACTCGTTTTTGGCAAGTGACATTTTGGTCAGCCCGCCTGTGACATCGGCCTGTAACAGGTCCGACGCCAGCAGGATAGCATCGGGCGGCTTGAGGTTCTGGTTGGAGAAGTCAGCGGTGGTCTGGTCACGCTGGATGCCGCAGAGCGAGATGCCCTTCTGCTTGGCGACCTCAGTGAGCATCTTGGCGGACTCTGCATCAAGCTGATTGCCCAGGAGGTTGGTCACCGTCAGCGCGCCCATGACGGGTATCAGACCCGCCACGACCATGCCTCCCTCGACTCCGACGTACTTCCCCTTCAGGTCCAGTTCCGTGAGCGAGTTGGCGCGCATCTCCTTGATCGGGATTTTGTTGAAAATCTCGATCTTGAGGTTGCCAAGGACAGCAGCTGCGAGCTGCACAGCGCCGTCGCCCGCAATTTTGTTTCGGCGGACGTCGATGCTTGTCAGCCCGCCATTGACACGCAGAGCGTCGGCAATCGCTGTGATGCCTTCTGCAGTGTAGGTGCCACCCCTAGAGGTCACTCCACAGAGTGCATTGTTGGAGAGGTCCAGGCTCGTCAGCGCGCCATTGACGCGCAACGCATCTGCAAACACCTTGGCGTCTTCCGGACCAAAAATGTTCCAGCTGACATCGATTTTCGTCAGCGCGCCCATGACGGGCATGAGACCCGCAACGACCATGCCTCCCTCGACTCCGACGACCTTCCCCTTCAGGTCCAGCTCCGTGAATGAGTTGGCGCGCATTTCCTTGATCGGGATCTCGTTGAACATCTCGATCTTGAGGTTTCCAAGAACAGCGGCTGCGAGCCGCGCAGCGCCGTCGCCCGCAATGCTGTTGTGGCGGACGTTGACGCGTGTCAGCGCGCCGTTGACCAAAAGCATATTGGCCACATGCTTGGCGCCTGCTGTCCCACCAATGCTGGAGACAGTGCCTTGGTACGTGTGTTCTCCGCTCAAGTCAAGCTCCTTGAGAGTGTTGTTGCCGACGAGAGCATCACAGAGGAACTTTGTGCCTTCCTCCCCCAACTTGTTTTTGGCGAGCGACAGCTTCGTCAGCCCGCCTGTGACAACGGCCTGTGACAGGTCCGACGCCAGCAGGATCGCATCGGGCGGTTGGAGGGCATGACCGGACAAGTCAGCGGTGGTCTGGTCGCGCTGGATGCCGCAGAGCGAGATGCCCTTCTGCTTGGCGACTTCAGCGAGCATCTTGGCTGACGCCTCATCAAGCTGATTGTGCAGGAGGTTGGTCACCGTCAGCGCGCCATTGACGCGTACCATCTTGGCCACGTGCTTGGCACCTGCTGACCCTCCAATGTTGCTGTCTTCCCGGTGGCCGCTGATGTCGAGCTCCTTGAGCGTCGTGTTCTGTTCTAGTGCCTCGCAGATGGCTTTGGTGCCTTCCTCCTCCAAGTTGTTCCTGGCGAGCGAAATTTTGGTCAGCCCGCCCATGACGGGTATGAGATAAGAAATGAGCATGGCCACAGGCCCACAAAGCCCCTTTTCGCGCAAGTCCAGCTCTGTCATGGTGTCCTCGCGCATATGCTGCACCGGAACGCCGCACACCACACCTGTGCCCGCGCAGGCAACGGCTGCGATCTTCAGCTTCAACGGTGCCTCTCCGTCGCCTGAGATGCAGCTGTCCAGAGCAGCCTTAGCAGTACCACGAAGCAAGGATCCTTCCTGGCCCTCGTCGTTGTTCTCGTCGTCGTCCTCGTCGTCTTCATCATCCAATGTCGCGGCCCGTACTTTCGCCACGTCCACCACAAAGCCGTAGCCATGGAGGCGCGCCAGCCCTGGCAGCATCCGCCCCGCAAGGGCCGTGTCCCCGGGACGGCCGGCCTCGATGAGCAGCTCAACGTCCAGGTCGGTGATCTCTTCCAGATGTGTGGGTGCCGGCTGCCCGCGGCCACGGCACAGGCGCGAGCAGAGGACACGCCGTGACAGCGCACGCCAAAACCGATTCACGCCCTTGAGCTCACACAGCGTGACCACGTCCACCATTCCCAGAGCAGCC
Source organism: Chrysochromulina tobinii (assembly GCA_001275005.1). Classification (NCBI taxonomy): domain Eukaryota; phylum Haptophyta; order Prymnesiales; family Chrysochromulinaceae; genus Chrysochromulina; species Chrysochromulina tobinii. The sequence goes on along the minus strand of JWZX01003339.1, from coordinate 45,682 downwards.
TCCCTGGCATCCGTAGTGGCTGGCACCCCCGAGAGCGAGGGCTGCCGCATGGGTGCGACTGGTGCCGTTGCGCTGGCCGCGCCGAGCTGCTGCAGCGCCTCGTAGCCTTCTGGCAGAAACGCCGACTCGGCGAGTGCCGCCTCGAGCTCGGCGCTATCAAAGTCGCTACCCGCGCCAAGCAGCGCACGGAGCTCGTCAGCATTCTTGCCGTTGACCCTGGAAGCGATGACAAACTGATTGTGCTTGAGCAGCATAGGGGCATCCAGAAACAGGGCGCCCTCGACGTGTTCCATGAGCTGCGACAGCGAATGCTCGTCAGAGCTCGGCGATAATGGATTGCTGGCGTAACCCTCGTACCGGAGCTCCTCAAAGGACTTGTTTTGGAATTGCTCCACCCGATGCACACCGGGGACGCTACGTGCGATCTCCGGCATGCAAACCAGCGCACGAAGCGTCGAGGCTGTGACAATGGGCACCGGATACACGCCGTCCTCGGAGCTGGCATCGTCCATGAGATCCTTCAAATGACCCGCGAGTCGAGCCACCTCGCGCGGCATCGTGACCTCCTCTCCGCCTCGCGCTCGCACGCAGATTTGCTCATCATCACGTGTGGCCTTCTTCGCCGCGGGCGCCTCTTCCTGCTCCTCGGCCGGCGATCCAGCGACGATCGTCTTGCCCGAGAGGCTCATCGTGCGCACACACGCCGAAAGTCACACGCTCGCTCTTTGCAAAGTCTGCGACGAAAAGGCCTGGGCAGGCAATGGCCTCGTGAGCGAGGATCACGCGGCCGGTCGGGCAGCTTGCGCGGGCGGCGCTGCGGCGCTGGCGCTGATACCTGGGCAGGCAATGGCCTCGTGAGCGAGGATCACGCGGTACCGCGTAAGGCTTTACGCGGTATCGTAATGAAACCAATTCTGGTTAACGCACGCGGCGCGGGGGCCGCGGCAGTTCGCTCGCCCCTAGGTGTTGCGGGCTGCCTACCCCCCTTATGGGCTCGGAGATATCGGAGGCGCCGTGGCAGACACCAAGGCACTGGCAAAGCCATTGTACAGGAGAAGACGCCGAAAGTCTGAAGACGTTCAGAATTTGCCAAACTTTGGGTGGCGTTGCAAAGACTGGTCGGTACAGTACCTTGTGTGTCGATTCAACTGACCCTTTCTCAAAGTGTGTCGATTCAACTGACCCTTTCGCAAAGTCTGAAGACGCGCGTCGATAGCCGTACTTGGAAGTGTGGGAAATAAACCCTCTGTCTCGCAAATAAGTGGATGAGCGCTCTCTTATCGGTGTAAAGTTGACCCCGGATAAGATACGCATCGGCGCTCCGCGTTAGATCTTTCAAGTTTCATCAGAACGGCGCCGCGCCGCGCGCGGGCGTCGACCTTCAAGGGTCGAAGACAAACAAAAGAAGGATGTTCGGGTCTGCCCTATATTAGGAAACGGATCCGATCAACGCCCGCGCTTCGCGACCTCGGCCTGCGGCACCCACGTGAACCGAGCCAGACCCGCTCCTCCCGGGCCGACAAGCAATTCCGCGGCTGTCGCCAGCGCATAGTAAGCGCTCCCGTGCGGCCCTCGGGCATGCGCCGCGGTGCGACGCCACCAGCGGCGCGCCGCATCGTGCGCACCCGGGCGAAAGTTGCCCGCAGGGCTCAGGGAAGTGAGGTCCAAGTCGGCGCGTCGGCCAGCCTCGAAGTAGAGCCACGCACGCGTGTTGAAGAGCGCGCCCGGCTTGCGCTGTCCGCCGTGCGGCGGCGTCGGATCGAAGACGAAGCAGCTGCGAACTAGGCCCTCGCCATGGCGCTGTAGTAAGCGCACGTGTGTCCCGAGGCGCTCCCGTAGTGCGTAGCGCTCATCGGCCTCGTGGCTGCGGGTCAGGATGCCGAGCATGTACCGGCTCGCCGGCCCTTTGTCTTCGAGCCCCGAGCAGCTCAAATTGAGATACCGATCTGGCGCGAACTGTGCGCGCAACGTTGGCGGCGGAGCACCTCGCCCTTGGGGGCGCGGCTTACTGCAGCAAACGGCCGCGGGCGTCGGCGCCTCCCAGCCCCATTGCGCGATGCACGAACCACACGCCAAGCCGTCGGCGGGCAGCGTGGCCGTCGCTACCATAGCGCCGGCCACATAGTCCGATCGCTCCGCGGAGCGCGTGTAGTGAGCCCACAGCACATCACCATCGATGAGCGTCGAGCGCTCATTCCAATTGAGCCAGAAGCGGTTGTGCTCCCACCGGCGCAGCGCCACGTACGTGAGAGGCAGCCTTCGCTCGACGACCTCGCGATGCACCAATGCGCCCAGCCCTGCGTCTTCATGCGTCCAGAAGGGCGGCCGGCGCTTGTTGAATGCGTCGTCGGCGAAGCGGCGCACGCGCGCCGAGCCAAAGATATCGACGAGCGCTCCACGCCCGATGACCTCGAAGCTGCCATCGAGGAACGGGTACGGCCCGAGGCTTCCCGCGCATTCGCCGCCGAGTGCGGCCGCCTTTGCCATCTTGGTCAGGAGCTTCTCGCAACGGCGAGGTGGGCCTTCATCGGAGTGTCGGCCGCACGCGGCGTTGGGCGTGCTCGCGTAGCGCGCCCAGTTCCACAGCCGGTACAGGTGCACGCCAAAGTAGGCGCGCTCCGGATGCGGCGCTGTGGCCATCAGGCTGCGCAGCTCGGCCACGACGCGCACGAGGTTGACCAGCGAGTCGTCGTCCACCTTGGCCACGAAGGAGGCGCGCGACGCGTTGGCGGCGTGCACAAACCAAGCGAGAGCCTTCTCGGCAACGGCGCGGCCGCCGTGGCTCGCGTCGGAAGTGGCCGCACCGTCGTGCGCCTGTAGAAGCACGAGGTCATCGTGGCGAGCTCGCTCTGCCTGCACGAGCCGGCGCTCCTCGGCTGTGAACATCGTCACGTCACCGAGAACAAACGCCAGCGTGACCGCGCAACGCTCACCCTGCGTGAGCAAGAGGTCGCGCGCGGCGCGGATGCGCTGCCGCCTTTCGATGTTGGTGGGGGCAGTCATGAAGCCGATTGTGAGCAGTGGCGGCTCCGAGCTCCCGCACGGCGGCAGGCGCCGGTAGGCGGCGAGCGCATGCTCGTGCTGCGGCCACGCCGCGCGCTGCTCCCGGCCGAGGGCCAAGGCGAGGCGGAGCCGGTCGACGAGCCTGGACGGCTCTGCAGTCTGCATCGCAACCCTCACGCAAGAACCCCTTGCCTCTCTTATGAATATCACGGCCGCGGGCACACTCACCTTGGCTGTGAACGCGTGGGGGGGGGGGCGCCGCGCGTCACGGCCCTCGCTCCGGGCTACGTCGCTGGGGGGCTGGGGCCCGCGGGCCGCGAGAGCGTGGCGGAGGCCCTGCCCTCTGCCGGTCGGGCCGGTTACGAGCCGCTCTTGACCTCTTGTCGGCACTGCTCCTGCATGCTGCAAGCTGCAGCACGGCGCCGCGCCGGCTCGCAGCTCCCGAACTGCCGGCCTCGCGGTTGCCGGAACAACCTCGGCGGTTGTACGCATAGTACCGCAGAGCACTTTTCCAATCTGGTTCTGGAGACCCTTAGGAGACCCGAGACGAACACACACACACACTGACGTCCTCACTGGACCGACTGCACTCGGGGGCACTCTTCACAGCACGGCTCCACACACGTAGCTAGCGGCAACGTCCCATCGGCTTCCGGGCGCCGCCGCGCTCACATACTTGATGAACTTCATCGTGTCCGTGCCACGGCGCACGAGGCTGAGCGCGTTGGTTTGCGGGTGGATCGAGGTGACTCCGGCAGAGGACTCGTCCGCCTTGTACACGTCAGCAGCGCCGTGGTCCTCTTCGGACGCCTGCACGTGGCACTCGAACCCGCCCACGTCGCCCGACTCCCACGCCGCGCACTCCTCCGCGCGCGAGGCGACGAACGTGAGCGTCGCGTCGAGCGTCTCGTGCGTGCATTGCGTACCCACATGTGCGAGAGAGTAGTCGAGGCCGGGTCGGAAGCGGCGCACCTCGGCAGCGCAGCTGCGCGGCGTGAGGCCGCTCAGATGCGCGAGCCACTGCACAAAGGGTGCCGAGCTCATCACCTCTCGTACCGCCTCCAGCTGCGCGCCTACCCCACGCAGCCGCCGCGTGCCACCACCCTCGCCCTCTGCGCCGCCGGCGTCGCCGTCGGCGCCGTGCCCTTCAACCTCGGCCGCAGTTGCCGGCCGAGGACGGTAACGTAGGTAGCGGCGCAGCTGCGGTGGGCCAAGTAGGCGCCATCCCGGGCGCCTGGTACCCGCCGCATACGGCGGGCCGGTAGAGGGCATCTCACCGCCATCTAAACCGTCGCGCCGATCCGCGGCGAGGGCAGCGTGCGCGAGGGCAGCCGCGATCTCCGGGCGGAGGAAGCTTGCGAGCAGCGCCGCCCCTTGCGACTCGAGCTGCGAGCGTACCGCTGCCATCGTCGACGCCTTCAGGTAGGCCGGATGCACGACCGCCGCCAGCTGCGCCTCCTGTGATGGCGCGAGAGGAGCGACCGCGCTGTGGTGAGCATTGCATGCAAGGCAGGTCATCAGTGGCAATCAACGTACCTGTGCTGGCGTGAGTGGTCGACTCGGCTGTGGTAACGGCCGGCGCAGCGCGCGCGCGCGCGGCCCGCCGCCGGCGCCCGCCGCGCCGCGCTCGAGCTGTGCGAGCGTCGCGAGCGAGTCGGCGCCCTCTGGAGGCGTCGCCGCATGGAACCATCCGGAGATGGAGAGGCGGGGTTGGCGAGAGGCTATCTCCTGGACTGCATGGTAGCTCACGCCGGGTTGGACGCGGAAGAGGACGAGGGTGCCGAACTCGGGCGGGAGCAGGTGTACGGGTGAGGGTTGCACACTGCCCCCGCTCGCGGAGGACGCGACCGCGTATAGCTCGAGCGCGCCGCCCAGCCGCGGACGCCACGGCTTACCCGGCCGCGAGAGATAGAGCACGTAAGAGACGCACCGCGTGCCGATCACGTCATCGTGGCAGAGCAGGTGGCCGCCGTGGCGGTACGCGTTGCACGACATATCTTGCTGCCCGGTGAGCGGCGGGCAGCCCGTCACGGTCCGCACGAAGGCGCGAAACGCTGGCGAGTACAGCGCCGCGCGCAGGGCGATCGTCGCTGGCAGCGCCGCCGAATGCTCAGCATCGGCGGCGTCAAGGTTCGCCAAGTCGCCCGTCTGGAAGACCTTGAACATGTCGGTCTCCTTGAAGGTGCTGCGCAGCAGGCCAAGCTCCTGCCGCACCGCGAGGAGCGCTGGCTGCGCAAGGATGGACGAGAGGTGGGCGTGTGGAAATGGAGAGGCGGCCGCAAAGGTTTCGGACAGCTCTTTGGCACGCGACAGCGCGCCCGGCGCGAAGCATGATTCGGCCGTGAGGGCTGCGGCAGAGCCCTCCTCTTGAGCAACTGTGGCAGCCGTGGAGCCATCCGTAGTGCGCTTGCGCTTCAAGGTCCGCATTCCGCAAAAAACCCAACTTCGTGACGTTTCGTGGGTGAAAGGGGGGGTCCCCCGCCCTTCACGTTCACGTTCACGTTAATTTGCCATCCCGGCAAGACACACTACCACAGGTCCCGTGGAGACACAACGTGGAGGGCGCAGTGAAGTCCCCCGCCCTTCGACACCAAGACAGTCACCCCGCGACCGGAGTTCCAAACACCCGAACCTCCAACTTGTGGACCCGTATTGGTATTCACATTCATAGACCGCGCGCGCACACACACATAAAAGCTATAAATCGAGCCCACACGTGACGTTCAACACCCGCTGTGTCACACCCCTTTAACTAAATACGTATAACTTCGCCACTCGCTCCCGCCTCCGTCTCACGGGTAGAGCATGCGGATGGAGCACTGCACCTTGGTGAGCACCGAGTTCTCGTCGTAAATCTGCTGTTTCACCGTTAGCTTCTCATCTCCACGGTTGATCTGGCGCAGCTCGCCCCGCTCGAGGTCGACGCGGTAGAAGGCGGGGTCGTTCTCAGTCGTGTACTGCAGCACAAGGCTCGTGAACTCCCAGAGCGGCCAGCGGTACCGAACATACGCGGCGAAGCGCTGCGAGGCTGTGACGAGCGTGCGCGCCTGCGGGTAGTTGGGCACGATCTCATTGGCGACCGTGCCGAACTCGATCGGCTTGACCCACGGGTTGAACGCTGCGATCTCGCCGTCGATGGGCTGCTTGATGGAGAGCACGATGTCGGGTCGCGACCACGAGTCCTGCCGCAGCGCCCCGTGCGCGAAGAGCTCGGCGTCACGCGGCTGCGGCGTGAAGCCCGTCGCCGCGTGCGCCCGCGCCACCGCCTGCTGCGCGTCGGGCGTCGCGCCGAGCAGCAGCTGCGTGCCAAGCGCCTCCTCGCCGAACGCGAGCACGCTCTCCTCGAGCGCGGTGCGCCCGAAGCAGTTGAGCGCCCCCGGCTCGGCCCGCGCCTGCAGCAGCAGCTCGAGCACGTCCGCGTGCGCGCCCGGGTTGAAGCAGATGGCGCCGTAGTGCAGCGCGGTGAAGCCCATGCCCCGCGTCGCCAGCCCCACGTCCGCGCCCCTCTCGAGCAGCTCGCGCACGACTGGCACGTGCCCGTATCTGGCCGCGCGCATGAGAAGCGTCTCGCCCCGGCCCTTGGAATCGGCCGAGTCGAGCAGCTCGGGCCGCTGCTGCAGCTCCGCGCCCAGCAGCGCCGCCTCGCCGCGCAGCACAAAGGCGAAGGCGCGCATGAGCGCGATCTCGCGCAGCGCCATGGTCTGGATCAGCCGGTCGAACTGCGCGACGCCGCCCTCATTGGAGGCGATGGCGGTCAGGATGAGCTCGCGGTCGGCCTCGAAGGAGGCCTCGGCCTGCAGCACCGACGGCACCTCGGGCCGCTCGAGGATCTCGGTCGAGACGACGCCGCAGAACTTGGTCGCCAGCGGCGGGCTCGAGTGCATCGCCGTCTCGAGCTCCGAGAGTACCCACACGCGCGTGAGCGTGCGCAGCTGCAGGTCCATGGCCAGGCCGTGGCTGCTCATGCGGCGCATCACGCGTGGAAACTTGTCCACTTGGCACTTGACGTCGCCCGAGCCAAACTTGGGGCAGCCGCAGCTGCAGCCCATGAAGTGGCAGGCGGCCGCGTGCTGGTTCACCGCGAAGATGCAGAGCCAGTAGGTCTTCGCCCGCTCCGCCTGCGTGTACATGTGCGGGAAGAGCTCGTTCTTGCCCGCCGCGTGCTCGCAGATCGCCCTGACCAGGTGCAGGAAGGTGTTGCCCCACCAGTGGCTCATCAGCGTCTGGGGCGTGCGCGGGCCGCCGGGCAGCGTGTCCGCGTAACAGCAGCCGGCGGCCTGGGTCTCCGGGATGACGATGTTGCGCACAACCTCGAGTGTGGTCGTCGTCTCTGAGATGAGCTTCTGCTCGTGGCACTTCTCCTGCACGAAATCGAGGAGCTGCCCGAGCGAGAAGCCTTTGCTCGAGAGCTCCGCGGCGACGCCTTCCGAGGACGCGTTGTACGCGTCAACGCGCTGCAACATCTCGTCGAGCTCGCTGATGGCCGCAGATTGCCCCAGCTCGCGCTCGATTCGGCCAAACGCGTCGCTGAACTCGGTCCGAGTGATCTTGCCATCCTCGTCGATGTCGAGCTGCTTGAAGCGCGCTGCGGCGCCCTCCCCGACAAAGGCCGCGAGCTCCGCGAGCACCAACTTGTTGTCCGCATTGAGATCGAGTTTCGTGTACACATCCATCGCGCGGCGGTGGACCTCGACCGACGGGAAGTTCCCGGTCGCGATTGGCAGCGTCGAGGTATCCTGCGGTCGAATGACGGAGGCCGGCTTCTCAGCGCTCGCCTCTGGAGGAAGCGCCGCATTCTCTGGGACCGGGAGCGGCGAGACTCGGCCCGCCTGAGCGCAGCACCACATAAATTTTTTGAAGTTTCGTGCGCGCGTTTCGTCATGCTTCGTTCATACGACGAGGCTACATTCACCGCCAGTCGACACCAGACACCCGTACGGAGTTCACGACACACTAACACTTACGATACGACACCGCGTACATATCATTTGTGGACCCGTATTCACATTCACAGACCGCGCACACACATAGATAAATCGAGCCCTGAAGTGTCGTCCCACACCCGTGGTGTCACACCCCTAACTATACACACTGCGCATGGGTACCGGGTCAATCCTGGGAGGGTCGGCCGAGCCACTTAGCCCTTGCATTCCCTGCAGCTGCAACGCAAGGCTGCGCGTGCCCTCATCGAGCTTCAGCTTGAGCCGGTCCCACTTCTCGAACGGATCCCTATGGCTATGCGTCCCGTCGTCCTTCGCCTCCTCCTCCGATTCCGTCTCCCCAGCTGCCGTGCGCGTCGGCCTCGCCGGCCGTTCCTCTTCCGCCTTGACGGTCAACAGCACGGGTGGTGTGAGGTCCGCATCCGCGCACGCATCCTCGCCCTCGCGGAGCTGCCGCTCCATTGCGGCATCGATGGCGCGCACCGCGTCAAGCCCTCTGGCGAGCAGCGAGAAGGTGTGGGGCTGGTTCTCGAGCCGGTCGGCGAGCGGCAGCTCAGGGTTGATGCGCACGAGAGTCGCCGTCGCGCCTGCCTCGCGAACCACCGTGAGCACATCTTCGGAGAGGTTACGGACGGTCGTGACATTGCCCCCCGCGCCCGCCTCGATAATGGTGAGTCGAAAGTCGGCGCCCCGCTCGCGTGCAAGCTCCACTAAGGCCTTGCGCCACGTCTCCCATCGTTCGGATTGCTCCTCGTCGTCATGCCACTGGCTATCGCGAAACATGAGGATCGAGGGTCTCGCCGCGCCGCCGCAGCCTATGCACTTGGGCCAGTTGGTCGCAAACGCCCTTGCGACCTTCGTCGCCGACGACGACCGCGCCGCCACGTCGCTCAGCTCACCCGCTTCGCTTGGGCCGCCCAACGTGGACGAGATCTCGGAGGATGCGACCTGGGCCGATGAGATCTGGGATGCGGGATCCGCCGGATCGCCTGTGGCTGGCGCGAGCATTGTCTCTTTGTCCACACGGAATCGAAAGCTGGCCGGCGCTGCCCAACGCAACGGTTCTGCGCAGTTGACAACCTTCGGGTCGAGGTTGGCCGCCGCGTCGCTCTCGGCCACTGGTGGCGGGCCAGGGCAATGCCGGTGGGCGCACTGCCAGGTCTCAGAGTTGCCGTGGCACTCGCGAATCTCATAGGGCGAGAAGTGTTGATACGCGTGCGCATCGACGTTGGAGGTGAATGAAAAGAAGGCACCCGGCGCGCCGGCGGCGTCCCGAAGACGCGCGGCGGCGCTCGTATGCCGGAAGAATCGGTCTCGCCAGCGGGCGACGGTCTGATAGCCTTCGTGCGGCACTGTGTTGCGGTAGTCGTTGAAGCAAGTACCCCAGAAGCCCAGAAAGAGCGCAGGCTCGTCTTCGAGCCAGCCTGGATCGCAGAGATCCCGGTATGTCAGGCCACGCTCGCGGTAGGCCGGCATACAGGCGACATCTGCATAAACTGCCAAGCCGCTGTCAGCGCTCCATCCAGCACCAGTCATGAGGAGAAGGGCGTCGCTTTGGCGGATAGCGGCGGCGGCGCGCTTGATGGCATCACTCTTAACCGCCTCGAGCTCGGCGCATTGCTCGTCGGTCGGCTTGGAAGGTTGGGCACCCATCAGAAGCGCCCGGAAACTCGACCGCCCTGCCGTGCCTGCAGGAGCCACCAACACCAAGTATGCTAGGGATTGCGAGCTGCACAAAAAGTGCTTGTGTTTTCTCGGTTGCTTCGAGGGCTTGTGTTTTCTCGGTTGTTTCAAGCCCCTCGCGACTTTGTCACGTGAATTTGAACCGACGGGACGCCGTTTCGACCCTCCATACTGTACGAGTCTCGCTGGGCTTTCCACAGGAAAATAGGTCAGCACATTAAAGAGAGAAGCGCGACTTACTGTACGTGCGTTACATGTATGATCATGATGACGAAGATAATCTCCAAGCTCCTCCTGCATACGTGCTATGCAAAGCATGATGCATCCACAAAATCCGGGCGACCGCTTTCTCTTCGCATCATCACAACACGTGTACTGCTCAGGTGTGGGGCGCGCGCCCACTCGCCACACATATCACGACAACAACGTAAAACCTCTACTCTCAAACTCCACGGCCACGCATGACGCATTCGCATCCGTTCGAGCCTTCGCATCTCGCGTCGGCTCGCACAGGCACCCTCACAAGCGTCGCAAGTCTCAGCCTCTGCCCTCCGCCGTGGGTAGCTACACCGTACTCATGTGTCCGCCGCCATGCAGCTCATGTGAGCCCCCCGGGAGCGCCGCCTCGAGCGCCCAGGACCGTCATGTCGAGCGTCATGCAGCTCCATGAGCGTCATGTCGAGCACCTCGAGCGCCCTGGACCGTCGCTCCGATGGCCCTGCCCCGTTCCCTCCCATCCCAACCAGTCCCTCCCCGATTAGGAGAGACGAGCACGCCTTCCCATCTGGTGCTCGACATGACGCTCCCGACGAAGCCACCCGGCGGCGGCACGCGAAACACACAGTCGAGATACGTGCGCGAGTGCCCGAGCGCCGTCAGCGGGTGCTCATCACGGCGCTCGCCTCACGCCTTCTGCGCCTTCTTCTTGCCTGCTATCCGGTAAGAGGCGGCGCGCTTGCGGGCGGCCTCGCGCTCCTCCGCGTCCGTCAGCCCGCCATCCTCGTCGCCACTCTCGCCGCCACTCACGACCACAGACGGTGCTTCACGGAGCTCGGGTGCTCGCCGCTCCACGACCTCAGCCTCGGCAGTCTTACCGGTAGTCTTACCTGCCGCCTTAGCGGCCGTCTTGCGTGCCTTCGGTGCGGGCTCGGGCTCGGGCGCGGCCACCAGCACGTCAACAACGGCCTCAAACTTGGCCGATGCACGACGGCCGTAGACGACACGCTCGCCCTTCCAGTACTCCAGTGGACGGAAGCGCTGCCGGCGCGACCGGCCGCCCGCCTGGTCGAGCGAGCCCAATTGAGCGGCCAGGCGCTCGACGACCGCCGGCGGCATGCTCAGGCGATCGAGCTCGTTGCGCCGCTTCTTGCTCTCGCCGCCCCGGGCAGCCGGTGCGCGGCGCGGTGGGGGCGGCATCGCCGCCGTAAGCGGCGGCGGCGGGCAGGCGGGCGGAGGCGGAGCGTCGTCCTGAGCGTCGTCCTGAGCGTCGTCCTGAGCGTCGTCCTGCGCATCGTCCTCACGGTCCGGCTCGTCAAAGCCGTCGCCATGATCGCCGAAGCCGTCATCACGATCATCAAAATCGTGCTCCTGCTCCTGCTCCTGCTGCCGTGCGAGGCGCGCCGCCTCCGCCGCCTCGGCCGTCACGAGCGCCGCCTCGAGCGCGGCCTCCTTCTCCTCGCGCAGCCGCGCAAGTTCCTCCTCCGCTTGGAGTGCACGCTCCTCCAACCTCTCCTTCTCGCGCTCGAGCTCCTCCTCGCGCTGACGCAGCGCCGCGCGCTCATCCTCGAGCTCCTCCTCCGCCGCCTCGCGTGCCTCGCGCGCCGCCTCCTCCGCCGCAGAGGCTACGGCCGCAGCCACTGCTTCCTCGCGCGCCCGTTCGGCCTCCTCGGCGTCCGCCGCCTCCTCGTCGCAAAGCGAGGCGATGGGCGAGCAACCCATCGAGTGGGTCGACAAGCGCTTCGCTGCTGCACCCGCGATCCGGCTGCTCCCAGCGCCCTGTGCCGGCTCGCCGCCGTAAGGGGACTGCTGCGGTTCTGGCTGCTGCTGCTGCACCTCCTCCTCCTCCACCGCCTCGTCGTACTGGTCGGGCATGTCCTCGTGCTCGTCGGCCATCTCATCGAGAGCTTCGACCTCGCCCGAGCGCGGCTCCTCAGCCGGGCGTTGGCATTCCGCTGGTGTGCGCGGAATCTTGGACTTGCGACGGAAGGCTGCGAGTGAGTGCGGTGTCGGGGCACCGGCGGCCGGCGCGTCTCTTGAGCAGGAAGCGACCGGGGGGTCGACCGCTGCCGAGGATAGCGGCGTGGCGACAGCAGCCGAAGCGCTGGCGACCGGTGCGTCAAGGGCAGCAGGCGCCGGCGTCGTCGCCTGCGCGGGCTTGAAGTAGCTGTCGATGTCAACCATCGACTCGATCGCATCGCCACGGGTCTGGCTGCGTCGGGCCTTCGTGGATGCGCCCTTCTTGCCGCCGAAGAGTGTCGCGGGTGAGGGCAGCCTGATCGCGAAGACGCGGCGCGTCATCTCGCGACCCGTGCCCGGGCGGCGCTCAATGTGCTGGCGGCGAGGGAGCAGAGCAGCCATTTGACCCCCACTCGAAAAACAGAGGGGAGGCGCTCAATGTGCTCGACTTCTGGGCGCCATCGTGAGCGCGAGATCGAAAGATGACTTTCGTGCCGCCCACCCCCCCCCATGTTCATTTTCCCTGGCACCGAACAGCGAAGACGCGATCGAAGTTTCGAAAACGTGTCTGCTTCACACCGTGGACGGGAAGTGAAGAGTTGCGAGCGACCCGGGCAAATGGTGTGCGCGCGAAGTCGCCGCGGAGCTCGCCCCGCCGCCTCGGCTGCCGAGCCTCCTGTCCTGATCACGTCCACCTCACGCGCCTCGCCCGCTGCGTCGCGCGTGCACCGCCGCAGCCGCGCGAGATCATCACGCTGCAGGTGGGCCAATGCGGCAACCAGATCGGCATGGAGTTCTGGAAGCAACTGTGCCTTGAGCACGGCATCAGCAAGAATGGCATCCTCGAGGACTTTGCGACGCACGGCGGCGATCGCAAGGACGTCTTCTTCTACCAGGCCGACGACCAGCAGTACATCCCGCGTTCGCTGCTCATCGACCTTGAGCCGCGTGTGCTCTCGCATGTGCAGGCGGAGTTGCCGCGGCTCTTCAACCAAGAGAACATCTACCAGCACCCCGAGGGCGGCGGCGCGGGCAACAATTGGGCCAACGGGTATGACATCGGCGGGCAGGTGCAGGAGGAGATCATGGACATGATCGACCGCGAGGCCGACGGCTCGGAGAGCCTCGAGGGCTTCATCATGACGCACTCGATTGCGGGCGGCACCGGCTCGGGGATGGGCTCACGGATGCTCGAGGCGATCAACGACCACTTCCCGAAGAAGCTGATCCAGACGTACTCGGTCTTCCCCAACAACCAGGACGGCGGCGACGTCGTCGTGCAGCCATACAACTCGCTGCTGACGCTCAAGCGGCTCACGCTGAATGCCGACGCAGTGGTCGTGCTGGACAACACGGCGCTCAATCGCATCGCGACGGAGCGGCTGCACTCGGACAGCGCGACGATCGCACAGATCAACTCGCTCGTCTCGACCGTCATGGCCGCGTCCACCAACACCCTCCGCTTCCCGGGCTACATGAACAACGACCTGGTAGGCCTCATGTCGTCTCTCATTCCCACCCCGCGCCTTCACTTCCTCATGACCGGCTACACGCCTCTGATGCTCGACGGGCCGACGAGCACGGCGGCGGCACAGGGCGGCGCCGCGGCACCCCTCGCGGTCCGCAAGACCTCGGTCATGGACGTGATGCGCCGGCTGCTGCAGACGAAGAATATCATGGTCTCGTGTGCGACACGAAAGGACCGAGGCTGCTACATCTCCATCCTGGACATCATCCAAGGGGAGGTGGACCCGACACAGGTGCACAAGTCGCTGCAGCGCATCCGCGAGCGCCAGCTGTGCTCGTTCATCCCGTGGGGGCCCGCCTCGATCCAGGTCGCGCTCTCGCGCCGCTCGCCGTACGTCAAGACGCCTCACCGTGTCTCGGGCCTCATGCTCGCTAACCACACCTCCATCCGCGATCTCTTCCAGCGCATCTGCCAGCAGTATGACAAGCTGCGCAAGCGCGATGCCTTCCTTGACAATTTCCGCAAGGTGGCCATGTTCGCAGACGATCTGTCTGAGTTCGACGACGCGCGCGAGATCGCTCAGGACCTGTTCGAGGAGTACCGCGCCGCCGAGGGCGTCGATTACATCAACTGGGGCCTCGACCGCGCCGCCGCATCCTCCGCCGACGACCCGCGTGACCGCGCGCCCAGAGGCGCCACCGGAGGCGACACTCGCATGCCTGGACGCGACGCGGAGCATTTCGATGAGTAGTAGTAGTACCGAACTTTTTACGTCTTCACAGCCCCTTCACAGGTTCACACCTTCCCTTCCGTTCTTTCTTTGTTGACCTCCGCGCGGTAGGCGGCCACCGTCCGTCCATGAGTCCGGATCCTTCCAGTCCATTCTACACTTGTCCCTGGAAGCCGCCGTGCAACCCACTAGCGGTCGTGCCTGGACGCCGGGTGAAGGGCGGCACACGGAGCATCTCGGCGCGGCCGGTGCGCTCCGTGGCCGCAAGGCCGCGCACTTCCTACCTGGAGCACCCTCCGACCAGCTCGTCCATGCGCTTCGACGGCCGCGCACAACGCCCCATCGACCAAGCTCCGCTCATATCTGCTGCCGGGCTACCGTCTGACGCTTTGGAACAATTGTATCCGACAAACACTTTCACATTGGACACCTCAATAAAGGCAGGTCCGAACTTTGGCTTACACGCACATGGCGGGGTGGCGACGCACAGGCACGGCTGGCGCATGCAAGGCCTGAGAGTGCCTCCAGTCCCAAAGGCCGCTCGCGGAGCTGTCTCCAAGCCGCCTCCAGGTCCGTGGATCTCCGCCGCGCCAACGCCGCCTCGGAAGCGCTCGCCACCGCCGATTGCGGCTGAGCTCGAGGACGCAGGGCTCGCGCACCTTACACCGAAGCTCGTGGAGCAGTTCTCTTGCTCGACGGTCGAGCAGCTCCTACGGCTGAGCGCCACGCAGCTCGAGACGCTTCTCGATCAGATGCGCTTGCTGCCTGGGCGTCGGCAGGCTCTCACCGAGTTCCTCAACCAAAAGCGCCGAGTACCACGACCGAAGGCAATGCCTGACCGCCGGGCTGAAGGTGACTGGGCCATGACCCGTGAGTCTGTGGCTCGTGCCGCCTCGACGCGGGCCCGCTCGGCCGAACATGGACCGCGAAGCGACTTGACCGCGGAGCCGCTCGTCAACTGGGGCCGCAGCAAGGGAGACAAGGAACGGCTTCGGCCCTCGACGGCTTACATCTCATCCGTCCACGTGCTTCGAATGGGGCGCAATCGGCTGACGGTGCACGGAGAGCACGCGCACTGGGACAGGGGCCCCACATTGAATGGCGTCACGCACGAGTGGCGCGGATGAGGGATATGGTGCGCCGCGCCATCGAAACATGTTCTACAGATACGCGTTGGGTACTAACTACAAACTAGTACTATCGCTTCGAATCCGCTATCCCCGCCTCGTCCGGCCTCCCGGTCGGGCCTTGGCCCTTGATGCCCGGCGCCGTCTCGCGTCTCGGCCGGAAGCTCAAGAAATCGTGCGTATATCTACACAACTACATGCTCTCCGTAAGCTCTCCGGACGCGAACCGCGCACGCACCGACGCCACACCCAGACCGCACGAGCCCACGTGCATGGCCACGTGTTCGTCCCCCGGCGACCCAGCACCTTGCCACACGCAACCGTGCGCCAGGCCCGCGTTCCACCGATCACATGGGCGAGGGACGGCACGCGCACACGCACAGGGCATGGCACGCAGATCACACTCCATCTTCACAGACTGAGCACTGCCCGGCATACACTCACATGCTGAACTCACATGTACATCATCTCGCGCATCTCCCATGTCCGCACGCCACCTCGCTATGTGAAGCCGTACGCACGCTCGCTCTCCAGTCGACATTGTATCGCGCGGCTGGCCGAGAGTACTCACACCCATGCACTACCGTAGGTGAACCCAGTGCATGCAAGCACCCCTCCCTGCCCTCTCCACGCTCACCTCGGCGCGCATTTGCGCGCCCGCTCAGGCGCCCTTTTTGGCACCCGCATGCGGTGAGGTGAATTCGTCGCCCAAAAGATTCCCCACATCGCTCGTGCGTTTGGGTGTGTTGACGGGCGGCAGCGTGTTGAGGCGCGCGTCGTCGTCGCGCAACTCCTCTGCCTCCTCATCGACGAGCTCATCGCCGAGATCGAGTTCGTCATCCATCGCCGAATCGGGCAGCGCGCCGTACCGAGCGGAGCCTCCACCGCCCCTGAAGCCCGTGACCGCGTTCTTGACGAAGCCGAAGCACTCGACGAGCGCGCCCGGGATGGCAAGTAGGCACATGAGGCAGGCGGTCCGGTCCGTCGGGAGCATCTCAAGCACGCTCGAGAATGAGAGCCCCGCCGCATCCGAGCGTGTGCGCATCGTCACCAGCACGAGCACACCCGCGAGCCCCACGAGGATGATGAGCACCACCCATCCCGTCCGTGACACCTCGGCCGCCGATCCGCCAAAGAGGCCCGGGCAGCTCTTGATCGTCGGCAGCCGATCGATCCCTTTGGTTGGATCACACGTGTCGCCCGCCACCAGTCGGTAGCCGTTGGACACGTTGTACGTGCCCTTGCACTCGGCGGGTGGCAAGGTGGAGATGGCCATCACGGCGACGCACGGGCCCGATTCGCTCGTGCGCTCATACCCGTAGTCGCACTCGTAGTCCTCCTCGGTGCACGGGCACGTCTTGCGGAACTCGGAGCGCTCGTATTGCTCGCCGTTGAAGCACGCGGCCGCGCGCCTGCGCCGAGTGTAGCGTACTTGATGGCCCAGCAGGCACTTGCTACCGTCGGAACGGCCATCGGACGGCGACCACAGCTCGTAATCGGATGCGGGGTCGCCTGCGTTCTCGACGCCCTTGCACTGCGGCTCGTGCAGGTTCGAAAAGTCCATTTGGAAGAGGACACCCTGCTCGCCACGCGTGCCGTACATGACGAAGACCTGGGAGGTCGCCTTCGGCTCGATGACAATGTTCTCGATCTCGGTGGCCTTATCCGAGAAATGGAGCTCGTTCCATGTGAGCGCTTCATCCCACGAGTAGTACACCTCCTTGCTCGCCTTGCGATCGTCTGCGATGACGATGATCGCGCCGTGGTCGCCAAACTCATAGATGTGGGAGCCCGCTCGCGCCATGCTCCACGTCAACCCCGCGTCCCGTGAGAAGAACGTGTGCACCTCGTCCTCCTTATCACTCAGGTGGTAGCCCACGTTGCCCGTCGCCATCACAAGCCCGATGGCGTTCTTGCTCGAGTAGAAGGGGCCCCAGGAGTCCGTGACGCCGTGCAGGTGCAGTGAGCACTTCGGATCCTCGACTGGGTTGCATGCAAACTCCTTGCCCGTGTTCGTCACCGAGGGCGACTTGACATTCGCCCAACGGCCCCCTTTGTCGAAGGAGATCTTGGTGCGCAGCTTGGGCTTCTCCTTCTTCGACTCCGGATCCACGTTGATCTGTTCATTCGTGATGTAGATGCCCTCGATGCCCTGCACCTTTTCGAAGTCACACCGGCCTTGTGCGTCGCGCTTGTTGTTGCGCAGCGAGAGCGCAAAGCGCAGGCCTTCCGAGTCGGAGAGGTAGATGTTGCCGTAGCCCGTGTTGTAGTCGCCGTGGTTGACATGGAGGAAGACAGAGCCCTCTGACGTGTCGAGGATGGTGTACGAGTGCTCGGTCAGCTGGAACGGCAAGCGCGCCTTTTTGAAGACGCGGCCGCCCTCCGACGAGACATAAAGATTCACCTGCGTCTCGTGGTGCTTGTTGACCACAGCGACGAAGATGAACTTGTCAAGGAAGAGGAAGCGGTTGCCGCGCGGCAGCAGCGTGTACTTGGTCTTCCATAGGTCATCGGAGCGCGAAAACTGGATCGCACCGGAGCGGGTCGAGAGCGTTGTGGTGAGCGCATGCATGCAAGGTCGGTCATCAGAGGCAATCAACGCTGCCTCAACTGGATCGCACCGGAGCGGGTCGAGAGCGTTGTGGTGAGCGCCAATGCATGCAAGGCAGGTCATCAGTGGCAATCAACGTGCCTGCGCCTTGGCGCTCCACACGCCAATGCATGCAAGGCAGGTCATCAGTGGCAATCAACGTGCCTGCGCCTTGGCGCTCCACACGCCAATGCATGCAAGGCAGGTCATCAGTGGCAATCAACGTACCTGCGCCTTGGCGCTCCACACGCCGAACGGCTGGTTGCCCGAGCTCATTTGATACGTGACCATGAAGATCGACTCCTTGAGCATCCCCGATTTGAGCAGCCCGTCGGCCGCGGGTGCCCATTCGAATTGAGCCACGTAGCGCTGGATCAGCCTCCAGGTCTTGCCGAGGTCTGCTCAACGCGGCGCGCGCCGTGGTGAGCGCCGGTCCGGTAGGGCGCCGTGGCGAGCGGCCGGCCCAGCAGCAAGCCGCCACCGAGGAGGCAGAGCGCCGTGGTGAGCGCCGGTCCGGTAGGGCGCCGTGGCGAGCGGCCGGCCCAGCAGCAAGCCGCCGCCGAGGAGGCAGAGCCCAGGGCGGTGAGCGGGCGCCGTGCCGAGCACCCGGTGGGCATGCGCGGTTGCGGGGCCGCGCGCGGCCACGTGGCGCGCCGCATAGGGCTGCAGCGGCGATGGCCCCAACGCAGCAGCGTCGGCGCGCGTTGCAGGTGTGGTGCAGCAGCGCACCCTGGGTGAGGTAAACCTCCATGTTGCACTCCTTGCGCTCGGCGCCTTTGCAGCCCTCCGTCAGATGCGACGCCATCATCCACTCTGGCTCCGTCGGGTGGATCTTGACCTGTGGGGAAGGGAGGACGCCGTGGTGAGCACATGCATGCAAGGCAGGGGGCGGTGGCTCCGTCGCGTGGGTCTTGACCTCCTTGATCGTGAACGCTGGCTCGAGCGGAATGTACTTGCCGCCGCGGTCGAGCGTGGCCCAGTGCTGTTTGCCCACGCCACGGAAGAAGAGCTGCGCACGCGACGAGCCATCCGATGTAAGTGGCGGGCGACGCGTCTATTGCGGCGCTGTGCGCAGCAGCGGCCGCGGCGGCGCACTTTATTCGTGTCAGAAGGCGACACGTGGAAAGACAGGATGCCCGACTTCTCGTCGTCGCTCGTTTTCTCCATCTTCCAATTCTGCCGCTCCCACGACCGGCCCTCGTCCTCGCTGCGATAGACAAAGTTTTTGCTGCTCCGCACATAGATCGTCTGCAACAGGCGAGAGCGCCGCACCATGAGCAGCCGCACTTGCGTGCAGGCACACGGCGCGCAACGTGCTAGCGCTGCACACACCTTCTTGTCCGATCCGACCCATTGAATGTCGGCGACCGGGCTGTCGATCTTGTACTGCGGCGGCACAGGACGTGAACATATGAGGAGCCGCGGGAGCGCTAAAGCGATCGGAACCGCATCGATACGGGCTGCAAGCGCGGAGCCGCGCGCCGTGCGGCCTGCGTACCTCATACACGGTCACGTTGCTCGCGTACGCCTGTGCGGCCAACACAACGAAGGCGACCGCGACGCGCTTCATGACGCTCGACTCGATGCGTGCGAGGATCGTGAGCGAGTCAAGACGCGTACGGTTTTTTGTGCCTTTTCTGGAATGAAACTCGACCGCTTGCCGTTCCTGTTTTCGTGTTTCACTTGGATTGACTTGACATGCGCTCCATGTACATGTATGCGTTCACGTCTGGTTATTCATGGGGGGGGGCTCATAAGGCGCGAACTCCCTTGTGGTCGTGGTTGCAGCCTGTTGCAGACTCTCACGAGCCTTTGTGTACTCACTCGTACAGCTCAGCCTACCACGCTGGCAGCTGAGCCTGCGCCAGGCAGGCGTCAACACATCTTATATGCTCCAGCCCAACATGACCGCTCTGCCTCACTTGCTCTTCTTCATGGCCGATGACACCGGATGGAACAACGTCGGCTGGCACAACCCACAAATGCACACGCCAAACGCAAACAAGCTCGTAGCCGAAGGCCTCACTCTCGACCGGCACTACGTGTTTCCGTACTGTTCGCCGTCTCGTTCAAGCTTCATGTCCGGTCGGCTACCCATCCATGTGCAGCAGCAGAACTTGGGGAACTGCGACCTCGCGCAGGGCGTCCCTCGTAACATGACGTTCCTCTCAGCCAAGCTCAAGTCGGCTGGATACCGCACAGTGCATGCGGGCAAGTGGCACCTCGGGATGAGCAGCTGGGGGCACATACCGGCAGGCCGCGGCTTTGATGAGAGCCTCGTCTTCTTTGCGGGAGCTGAAGACCACTTGACACAGCGATCCTGCACGGACGGCGAGTGCATCATCCCGATCAACGACACGTCCGGCTCTCCGCATGACTGGTGGCAAAACTCGAGCCCGGCGCGCGCCACAGCCGGATCGCGCCACAGTGGCTTCCAGCTCAACGACTTTGCCGTGAAGGCCGTACTCGATCACGAGCCGGACGTGCAGCCGCTCTTCATGTACCTGGCGCCGGCGTCCTCGCACACGCCTCTCGAGCCGCCAGAACGCTTTGCGAATCTGTACCCGTTGAGCTGGTATGAGGATCGGCGGTTGTACGCTGGCCAGTGCTCGGTTTGGGACGAGATCCTCGGGAACGTGACCAGTGCCCTCATGTCCAAGCAGATGTGGTCGCGCACCCTCCTCGTCTTCTCAAGCGACAACGGTGGGCCCGTGTATTGGAGCTCCGACCCGTCGTTCCCCCACGGTGCCGGCGCCAATAATTGGCCTTTGCTGGGAGGCAAGGCTTCGAACTGGGAGGGGGGCGTGCGTGCTGCGGCCTTTGTGAGTGGAGGCATCCTTGCGGCGTCGCTGCGAGGGACGACGACGAGCGCATACGTGCACATTGCCGATTGGTATGCGACATTCTGCGAGCTCGCTGGGGTCGACCCCACGGACCATGTCGCGGCGAAGTACGGCCTGCCACCGATTGATTCCCTCTCGATGGTGCAGCTGATCTCTTCCACAAACGGCACATCTCCGCGACAGGAGATCCCAATTTCGCTCGACTGGGTGGACGGCAGAGCAGGATCGAGCGCGAACGCGAGCGCTCTCATCCAGGGGCCATGGAAGCTGGTTCAGGGCTTGCAGCTGCAGACGTTCTGGCAAGGCCCCGAGTTTCCAAACGCGTCCCACATACCGTATGGGAACATTAGCGAAAACTGGAAGCTGTGTGGCAACGACAATGACAAACTCAAGCGCGCGTGCCTGTACAACATCATGGAGGACCCGACAGAGCATGAGGACCTCGAAAGGGCGCACCCCGACATTGTGGATCGCATGGTGGCGCGAATGGATGAGCTCCGCCGCACCAAGTATCAGAGGGCGAGCGAGTTCGACCATCTGGCGTGCCAGGCGCAGGTCAAGGCGAACGAGGGCTTCTATGGCCCGTGGCGCCCATGAGGTGAGAGCCGGAGAGGTGAGGACATAATCAAGGGCCACGCGGGATCAGACTCGTTTTACGCACCGCAGACCGGCTTCTCCGTCCTCGCGGGTCCATCGGTCCGGTTGCTGCCTTGCCTTCGCAATCGCATGGTTGACGTGGTGTGTTAACGCGGCGTGCGCGTCTCTATCGCGTACGCCTTCGCCGTCCCCCCGGCTTGGCCTTAGCGAGCCGTATACCTGCGTTCTTGACACTTGAGTGCAGGCGATAATCCGGTGTGCGGTCCGCCTCATTTAAAAGCGGGAACAGTTGTGTGAATACGGTGCTCATTTTGTGCGATTGCTTCCAGTGGCTTAACATTCACGTAACACAGACATCATCCATCATCGGTTGTAATCGGAGATGTCCGAACCAGAAGCGCGCGCCAAACGCTCAACTGCCGCCGTGTGGCCTGCCGCTCTCGCTCAGTGCGCACGCTTTCGAAGGGTCGCGCGTCTTCGAGGAGCCAGCCGTGCTGGTCGTGCTGCTCGGCAGGCGGCAACTGGAAGGCACCGCATTCGAGGAACGCAGTGCGCATCTCGCGTGCGAGCTCCTCGACGTCCGATTGCAAGAAGACGAAACCGCCCGAGGGTAGGCGTGAGGCAATGTCGCGCACAAGTGGTTGCTGCACCACGCGTCGCTTCTGGTGGCGCCGCCTTGGCCACGGGTCGGGAAACTGGACAGAGCACGAAGCGAGCGCGCCGGGCTGCAACGCGTCCACGCATGGTGCGAAGAGCGCGTTGGCACTGCCAGCCACAAAATCCAGGTTGCCACTTGCCGTCAGCTCACGCAGACGCTTCGCTTCGTCCACGAGCTGCTCGCGAATCTCGATGCCGAGCACGTTGATGTCTGGACGCGACGATGCCAGGTCCGCGCAGAAATGACCTTTTCCGCAACCGATGTCGACATGCAAAGGCCGGGCCGCATCGAATTGCACTTGGTCCTTCTCCAAGCGTTGCGCCGTGAATCGTGACTGCAGCGGGTTGGTGTGCGGACGGATGTGCCTTTGGGCGCGCATGCGCTCGCGCCACGTCAACGAGGCTGGCAGGTCGAGGATGATCAAGTTCAGAGTGGAAACCACCATCGTAATCATGAGCGCACAATCGCGGTGCGTGCGTGCGTGACGGCCGGCGAGGTTGGTGGTGCTGGTTGCGATGGCGGTGGCGGTGAGGGCGGTGGCGGTGGGCTCTCGTCTACGGGCATGTTCGTGGGTGACGAGCCGCCCCCGCTGTGCCCGCCGCAGCGCTTCAAGAAAACACAAGGTCCTCTCATCACAAATTGTTGAACAACCATGAACAACACGCTACATCGCACGTGACACGCGCATATCTCTGCGAATCGCCATGTCCGCACAGCAGAGCACAGACTCTCACGCCAAGCATGTGCGTGTCACAGCCCCCAGCAGACATGGCTCCTGGGCAGAGACCAGAGTCCTCAGACATCCCGCAGCATGCGATACGCCTGCTCGCCGCCCCCCACCCCACGTCATGCCCCACGTTGGCTGAAAATAGTAGCACACCGAGTCCGAACCGCCGATGAGTTCCGTTGGCAGCCGGTCCGCCCCGTGTCCATCCCTAATATGGATCGATCCGCGTACATGGATGCGCCCCACTCCTGCACGTGCCGCTCGGCTGCTCCCTCAGCGCTCGGCGATCCAGATTAGGGATGGATTCGGCAGCGCTCGGCGATCCATATTAGGGATGGATTCGGCAGCTCTCTCACCGCTCGCCGATCCATGCATCACGGTGGGCGCCGCAGAAGAGGTCCACCCTCTCCCCACAGCCAACGCCCACCAACACGGGCGCCGGCCGCCGTCGCGGCCCCCGTATGGCCGCCGCTTGGCCGCACACCGTGCACCACCCTCGAAGATAGAAGCGCATCATGCCGCTGCTGGGATGCACCGGCCTCGCCCATACTTTTCAGGGAGATTCAGATCTGGCTCAGATATCACTTTTCAGGGAGATTCAGATCTCATTGGAGAGCGGCGCCCACACGATCTCATTCGAGATGCTGCGCCCCACCTCATGCGCTTCGAGCGAGCGCCTCGGCGCCTCACCGCACCCAGCCCCGAAACCCATCTCGTGAGATTGACGAAACTCATCGCACCCAGCCCCGAAGCCCATCGTGAGCATCGCGGCGATCGCCTGGCGGGGCGTGTTATCGAGCACCACGCCGTTCAGCTCGGCCTGCACGTGCGCTGGCGTGGGTGCGCCGCCACACCAGCCCTCCTCCACCCGCACGGCCGTCGCCGGCGCGCGAGTGCCGCACGGGCTGAGCATCGGGCAGTGGGCCGCCGAGGGCGCAAAGGCGGCGAAGGCGCTGGCACTGTTGAGGGTCGCGGCGGTGGCGGCGGTGGCGATGGTGGCGGCGGCGGCGGTAGCGGCGGTCACGTATTGGGAAGGGTGTTGGGCCATCACTGGCATCGCCGCCTGAGCCGGCGCAACCGTCGATGCGAATGCAGCGCTGCTGCACGGGACAGCGCGTGCGACGGCAAGCGCCGGCTTCGCGCTCAAGGGAGCGCCTGCCGTCGGCGGGGGCAGCGGTGGAGCCTGTGCGTGCGTCCATCGCCATTGCGCCTCGGACGCTGCGGCTGGGGCTACGGGGATGGCAGGTACGGGGAACGCGGCGGCGGCGGCGGCGACGACGAGCGACGGCATGGGCGTTGCGGCGAACGCGAGAGGAGGCTCGAATGAGTCACGCCGCGCCCGAGCCACACGGTGGCAGTCAGTGGCGATGGACTGGCGCCGGGCGCCTCCGTCGGCCGCCCCAGCGCCGTGCTGAGCGCCCGCCCCTCCCGTGGAAGGGCGGCCGCGCTTGGCACACACGGGTGCGTTGACGCCACCGCCGTAGGCCTTGATGGGGCGCGCGGCGGCGGAGGAGGCGTCGAAGACGGTTTTGGTCTCCTCGGTGACGCCGAGCCATTTGAAGGCGGGCTTGGACGTGTCGGGCAGCTTGATCTTCTCGATCATGCGCAGCGACGTGAGCACGTTGCAGATGTCGTACAGCCGGCGCACCTTTGTCTTCATCGCGCCCGCGTCGGGCTCGACGGCGGTGGCACCGGGCTTGTCGCCACCGCTCTCGTGCAGGAGCAGCGAGCGCGCCGCCTGCTCGAGCGAGATCACACCGTCCATGCCGGGCGTGGCCACCGCTTGTAGGAAAAGCCCAACGAACTTGGTCGACAGTTCGCGGATCGACTTCTCCTTGCGCCCCTCGACCTTGTCGGCCCTGTCGGCGGCGCCATTGGCGGTCGCGCCCATCACGGGACCCGTGTCGTTCCCGCCATTCTCCTTGCCCGCCGTCCTTGTGCCGTTGATCACGTCCCCCGCCAGGCTCGGGTCGTCGACCAGCAGCTCAACGATCGGCTTTGACTTGAGCAGCCGCTCGACGCATGCGGGCATCTTGGAGAGCCCGAGCCACGTGTACGAGGATGCGCGATCCTTCTGGACCACGTCCAGCGACTCGAGCACGTTGACGATGTCATAGATGCGACGGCGGCCCACGCCCAGGCGCGTGGCGACGCCCTCAAGCTCAACCGTCGTGCAGCTGCCGCTCGCAAAGAGCTGCAGAAAGTTGTCCGCGAGCAGGCCAAGCGACTTGTCCTTGCGGCTGACGCGCGCCTCACCGCCGAGCATCTCATCGTCCTCATCCTCGGGCCCCGCGCCCTCGTCGCCACCCCATGGCGCGACGCCGGCACGCCCCAGGTCACGGAGCACGCCCGCATTGCCAAGGTCGTCGTCGTCATCGCGCGCGTCTGGCTCAAGCGACGAGATGCGTGCGAGCAGGGCGGCGGCGCCCTGCCCGCTCATGAAGCCCGGGCTCGCAAGCCCCTCGGCGAACATGGCTGGAGAGGCAGAGGGCGGGACGTTACCGCCACGAGAGTGGTTCGAAAACAGAGGTGTGGTTCGAACCAAAAAGGAAGCAGCGCGAAATCCGACGGAACACGTGTGAACCCCGTCTCCTCTCATGTGTCGGTAAACACCGGGGGGAGCCGGGTGTCGGTAATTCAGTCATTTTCGTCGCGGTCCCCCCGCATGTGTCAAGAAGAGTCTCAGCGGAGTCTACAGTCTTTCGAAAGTCCGGAAAAACCGTGTAACATACGAAGCCAGCCTTCACACGTTCAGTTCAAGTATTGTCCAAAGCCGAGAGGAGTGACCCGGACTGAGTGCGCGTTTTCCCGTTTTTCATACATCATGGCTGGGACTACCTGGTATATGGTTCAGATGTATATGCGGCTTTATCCGGATAGGTGCTGACGAGCCATCCACATTCTCATTTCCTCCTCGGTGATCTGGCCTCCGGTGACCCCGAGCGTCGTCTCGATGCGGTGAAGGATGAGCTCGATCATGTGAGAGACCGAGTGAAAGAAGGGCAGATTCGTGGGCATGCGACCCCACTCCGTCTGCCTCTCCTTTAGCATGGTCGTGTAGGCTTCCTCGTCCTGGGCCTTCAGCATATCCATGTATTCCCCCGCAGTCTTGCATCCCGCGTCGCGGATCTCCTGGCACGTTGGCAGCGCCTTGAGGCAGGCAAGCCGCGCGATGGCCTCGAGCCAGCCCTCGAAGTTGAGGGTAGAGTCTCTGGTCAAGCCATGCAAACTCATGGTCTCGATGACGGCCAATCGAGACCACGCAAAGCACAGGATAGCCTCCCGTTCGCTGAAGTCATCACCACAAAGTTCAAGGGCGCGCAGCGATGCCATCCACTCCATGATGTCGATGGTCCCGCCCTTGCGAGGACCCCCGGCGCCGGCCCGACTGTTTGCAATCCCATCAAAGATCTGCCGAAGAGATTCCATGTGAAACTGGAACACTTGGGCGACGGGCTGCGAATAGAGGTGTGTTCGCCGAAAGCAATCCGGGTGGGCATGGGCGTGCGTCAGCTGAGCCGTTATGTCGACCTCAAGGAGCCTATCCAGCGCCTTGGAGACATCCGGCACTTCCTTCGTCAGAACGTACTTGTTGATCGCAAGGTGAACCAACGCGATCAGGAACTCGTTGCGGCTGAGAGCATTCTCCCTTTCTTCTCCTTTGGCCTGCGCTTTTGCTCCCTCTTTGCCCGCCAGCACCCTCTTCGCCCTCTCCCTCTCTTCCTCCTTTTCGCGGAACTTGGATGCCTTGTCTACGGCGATGAACAGCCTATCGATGTCGCTCTGTTTGCAATACTTTGATCTGTTCGAAGCGAGATGGAAATCCTTGACAAACAGCGTCCAAGCGTTCAGGGTCATGACTGCCAAGGGGGGGCGAGAGCCGAGCGTGCATGGTGAGTAGCGCGAGGAAGTCTCTTCGTGGGGCTTTGGGGGAATGCGCGCACAGTGCATGCTCGTCAATAAAGTCTCTGTGTCCTGAATTGCGTAGTAGGTAAAGAGGACGCAGAGGGTGCGGTGGTGGTGCCATATCACTTCGCCAACTTCTTGAACTTCGTCGGGGATGCCGTCGCCATCGTCGTCCGCAGCGCCGTCATCATCGGCGCGCACCACAGCCTTAGTGATCCCAGCAGCCACGATTCTTACCCAATCAGCAGCAAAGCGTTTGTACTCGACCTCCGGCGTATCAAACACTGTCTGGGCATCAGATGCCAGTGCCCGGAATGCCCATACGGGAGATTTGTGTGGGTCAAAGCTCTGTTTGACCATCTGCCATCCACTCTTGCCAGTCCGGTGGCTGCGGGGGCTGCCCGCAGCAGAATCCGCTTCTTTGAGGAAGCAGGCATCGCAGTCATGATGTGGCACATGCCAGTGATGGCCATGTGCGCCACCTCCATGACCACGACCATGTGCACGGCCGCCCTTGCCACCGCCACGTCCACCATTCCGTGCATCGTCATAATATTTATAATAATTGTCGATGCCGCCATAGCCATGACCATCGCCATCGCCTTTGCCATCGCCATCGCCATCGCCTTTGCCATGGCCATCGCCGCCGCTTCGGCCTCCCTGTCGACGGCCATAAATGTCGCTCGGGCGCCGATTTCGACTGCCATCGCCGCCGCCGCCGCCGAAGCCGTCGTCGTTGCCGTCGCCGTCGCCATCCCTGTCGCCTCCGCCTCGGCCTCTTTGTCGACCGCCATCAACGCCGCCGCCGTAGCCATCGCCGCCGCCTCGGCCTCCCTGTCGACCGCCATAAGCGCCGCCGCCATAGCCATCGCCGCCGCCTTGTCTGCTGCCTGGTCTGCTGCCTTGTCTGCTGCGGCTTTGTCTGCTGCGGCTTTGTCGCCGACTACTGCTCGCAATAGGCTTCAGACGAGGCGTGCGCGCCCTACCGTCGCCTTCCTTTCGCCTCCACATCATATCGTTGGCGGCAATCGGCAAAGTATACGGTATAGTTCCTGTATCCCTAGCGGCCGGTGTTCGCAAGATGATTCGTTGCTGAGCCACGCTGGTCTGATGCTTCCAGAACTCATCATCGTCAACATAGGCCACCTGCTGACCTATAACCATGTGACGTTTTGCTCTCGCCCTCAAAATTCGAACGCGCTCTTCGAATGCATCTGCGGTTGGAATCTGTTCAGACTTTGCAGCCTGGAGGCGCAGCGGTGGCAGACGTCGTGCACCATTCGCAATCCGCTCGAGAGCAGCGTGCTTTATGCGGATGGTTCTCTCCGCCTTTCTCCAATGCGCAGCAGCTTCTCGTGGTTTTGCAATGGCCTCGTCTGGAGCTGCTGTACATGATGATGATGCTCCTTCCGTGCTCGGTGCAGACTGCTGGGCAGTCGGCAGCATTGCTCGCAGATCTACCTCATTCATATCTGTCCCTCGTTCCGCCTCGCCACCTGCAATTGACATCTCGGCCAGACGAACCGACTCCAAGGTTGCGCAGGGATCTCCGTTCTGGGAAGTGTGCAGACCTTGTGCAGCAAGTACAATCGGTGCTGTGTGAATTCGTGGGCGAAGTACCTGTAGCGCTTCTCTTTTCCGCGTTCGAGCACTCTTGGCAGCATGCTCCGGAAGAGGAATGCGTGGAGGAGCAGGCACAAGGGCGCGTACAGAGAAACCCGCTCGTGAATCTCCCACCCCACCTTCAAAGGCATGGCTTGGCGCTGCGCCTACTGCCGTCGGTCCATCCTCATCATAGTCGTCGATGAGGATGGCGTGGTGCATGAACTTGCCAGCCAAGCGTGGCGGCTTGGCCCGGTCCTTGAAGTTTTTGCCCGCCTCGATCTTGAACGGCACCGCGAGCCGACGAAAGTTGATCCGTCCAGGAAGCTGTGAATGCTGCTGCTGTGAAACACACACAACGCGCGCGCTCTCCGGACCCCCAAGCACGGGGGCCGCTGTGAATCAAAATTCGACGGAAACGACGTCGAAAAGAGAAAAAAGCGCGGTGGTGAAGCCAATTGACCACTCGACGAGAGCAATCAAACTGTAAAAACAGTCCCACGGGACGGATTTCGGCGCAACGGCACTGGCCACCGTGGCCCGTGCATGCGTGCAATCGCAGAATGAGAATCGCGCCGTGCCTTGCTAGCCGCAGCTAGCTTCAAGCTTGTAGCGTTGTTGAACTTACAATTAAAGCGTGTCAATGAGTGAAGGCCGTCGCACGGCCAGCTACAATTTGTACAATGCAGCGGCGAGGACTAGACCGATGAAGACCAGTACTCTCTCCGGACCGCCAGTAAACCGCCAGGAGCCACAGCGCTCAGCGGTCTGCGCGGTCGACTCTCACCGATTCTCTCTCTCATGTCTCAACGGACCACCACTAGCCACAGGTCCACACCCGCCTCATCAGCACGCCATAGATCTCACATGCATGACGTTGCGTGGCTGCCATCTCATCCCATCATGTCCGTGCCAATCCCTTCTCGTATCGTCAAGTCGCCATGCGGCCGATCTCTTCTCGTCCCGTCCGAGTGTCCATGGTCTCTGTCGCATCCATCCCATCACTTTTTGGTCAGTGCCTTGAAGCCGCCCGCAGCGCCCGCAACTGCTCCGGCGGCCTTAAACCTGGCGAGTCCTCCACCCTTCGGGGGTGCTGGCGCTGCTGCGGCTTCACCTGCCGGGCGCCGCAACATCTTTTGGAGCTCGGCGAACTCCATCACCCCGCTCTTGTCCGGATCATACTGGTCGAAGAGGTCGTTGACGGCCTTGACCGGTAAGTCCATGCCCAGCATGGGCATGGCCTTCTGAAACTCCTTCTTCGAGATCTGCCCATCGCCGTTGGCATCCCACTCGCGAAAGAGGTCGAGGACACGCACCGCGTGCTTCTGCAACGCCTCCCGCAGCTGCGGCGCGAGCGGCTTCTCCTCATCAAAGTCAACCTCACCGAGGATGCCGCCCTTGCGTGCGCGCTTCGTCTTTTCCTCCTGCACTTCGGCCGGAGACTTCCCTCCCCCCCGGTCCTCCGGCGGCGGCGCATTCGCCTGCCGCACCTTGTTGCGCATCATCTCCGCCTCGAGATCGGCGAGCTGCTGCTTGAGCGCCCTGATCTCCTCGCGAGCTGACTTGAGCTGACTCTCAAGAGTGCCGCGCACCTCCTTGAGTTGCTTCGCCAGGTGATCCGCGGCCTGCTTCTGCTGCTCGGCCAGCAGGTCCTGCGCCGCCTTCTTTGCGCGCTTCTCCTCCTCGAGAGCCTCCTGCGCGATCCCCGCCTTCGTGAGCGCGAGGGTCGAGCCCTTCTTCTCGGACGAGACCTCACTGTCCAACAAGTTGAGCTGCTCCTGGAGCTGCTTGACCTGAGCGCGCGCCTCGACGAGGGCGATCGAATCGAGCTGCAGCTGGTCCTGGTACTCGCGCTGGACACGATTCAGCTTGACGGAGAGCGCTTCACGCTCTCGCTTCTCAACCGAAAGCTGCTGCTCCATCGACATGGCCGATTTGGCCGCCTTGTTCCTCGCACTCAGAGTCTTCCATCTTTGGAAGGACTTGACGAACTTTGGCCGCAGGAGCCGGTTGCCCGCGTTCTGCAGCAGCCGCTTGCGCCGCTTCATCTCCAGGTACGGAAGAGACCAGCCGAGGAATCCCTTGCTCAGCTCGCGCTTCTGCAGGCGGTGGAGCGCCATGTGCTGCGTGTGCTCGACCCTCTTCAACCGCTCCGCCTCGAGCTTCTCCTCCATCTTCTGATGCTCAACGAGCTCGAGCCCGCGCCCTTCGGCCATCGCCTGGCGTGCCTCCTCGAGCGCCTCGAGCGCCCGTCGAAGTTCGTCATCGCGTTGTTTCGTCTCGCGCTTCGCTCGCTCCACCTGCTCCGCGAGCGACTCGGCCTTGGCCTCGGCATGCGAGACCTGCCAGTCCGTCCACCACTGCTTGTAGGAGCCGATCAGCCTCGGCCGTAACAACTTCGCGCCCGCCTGCCGCAGCACGCGCGTATGCCGGACGCGCTCCGTGTAATCGCCGTGCCACTTGACCCAGCCGAGCGACAGCTGCCGGTTGCCCAGCCGCTTGCCCGCAACGTACTGGATATGCTCCACCCGTTTCTGACGCTCCTTGGTCAGTTGCTCTTCGAGCTTACGCTGCGCCTCGAACTCGGCGCCGCGCCCTTCGACAGTGGCCGCACGAAGCTTTTCGAGCTCGGCGAGCACAATCACGAGCTCGTTCTTGGCTGCCTCGCCCTCACGCAGTGCCCGCGCCGTCTGCACGCCCAAGCCGCGATTCTTCTTCGAGGCCGCTTCGACCGACCAGTCGCGCTTCCAAAACGAGTAGCCTGAGACCAGATGCGGTTTCATCAGCTTGGCGCTGGCGGCCATGAGCACGCGCGCACGACGAGTCTTCTCGAGGTACATGTCGAGCCACGCGACCCAACCGCGCGAGAGATCTCGCTTCGCGATCCTCCTGACGGCCATCTGCTTGGTGTGCTCGACGCGCTTCTCGCGCTCATGCTCGAGCCGCTCCTCCATCTGCCGCTGGATCTCCGCCTCCGCGCCCTCCCCATTTGCAAGCGCCTTGCGCAGCTGCGTCAGCTCCGTAGTTGCCTCCATCAGCTTCTGACGCAGCCGCTCCTCCGTCGACATGTGGCGCGTCTCGTCCTCCTTCCTCTGCACAAACTCCCAGTCTTTCTTCCACGAGACGAAGGAGTGGATCAGCTTCGGCTTCGTCAAGCGCGCTGACGCCTTCTTGAGCATCGACTGCTGACGCCGCTTCTGCAAGTACATGTCGGACCACGCCCCCCAGCCGCGCGACAAGTCGCGCTTGAGCACACGGCGCACCGCCATCTCCTTGGTGTGCTCGACGCGCTTCTCCTTCTCGAGACGAAGCTTCTCGTCGAGCTGGCGCTGCAGCTCGGCCTCCATCCCGCGCCCATCGAGCATCGCCTGGCGCGCCTCCTCGAGCTCCTTCTTGAGCCCTGTGATCACGGCCGCTAGCTGGGTTTGCATCTCATTGCGCTCATCCAGCGCCTGCTGCAGCCGTTGGCCCATCGTCATCTTGCTGCTGGCCAACGTCTCCTCCATCCAGCCGCGCCGCCAGAAGCTGTACGCATACACCATCTTGGGCTTCAGCAGCTTCACACCGGCCGCCTTGAGCATGCGCTTGCGCCGTTGTTTCTCGTCCCACTGATCATGCCACGCCGTCCAGCCACGCGTGAGGTCGCGCTTGCCAATGCGACGCACGGCCATGTCCTGCACTTGCTTGATGCGCTTGTTTCTCTCCTCCTCCTTCGCATCTTCAAGCTGCTTCTGATACTCGAGCTCGCTCATCCCGTCAAAGCCCGCCTGCTTGGCCAACTCGAGCGCGGCGAGCGCATCCTTGAGCCGCTGCTGGGTCTCGAGCAGCTGCTGACCCATCCGCTGCTCAACGGTCATGGAAGCTTTGGCTACCGCCTCCTCTTGCCAATCCATGAACCACATGCGGTACGCTGCCGACAGCTTCGGCTTGGTGAGCTTGTTGCCTGCGGCGCGCAACAAATGGTTGCGCCGCCGCTGCTCAAGATACAGATCGGACCACGCGACCCAGCCGCGCGTCAGGTCGCGCTTGCCGATGCGCCGGATGGCCATCCCCTTCGTGTGCTCGATGCGCTTCTCCTTCTCCGCCGCGAGCCGCTCCTCCATCTGGCGCTGCTGCTCGGCCTCCATCCCGCGCCCCTCGAGCATCGCCTGGCGCGCCTCGTGAAGCTCTCTGGTCGCCTTGGCGAAGGCTTCCTGCAGCTCCTTCTTCTCCTTGACCTCGACCGCGAGGCGCTCCTCGAGAGACATAGTGGCCCTACTGCTCGTCTCAAGCTCCCAATCGCGCCGCCACGACGTGTACGCCATCGTGAGCTTGGGCTTCGTCAGCTTGTTGCCTGCCGCCAGGAGCACTTTGTGCCGACGCCGCGCCTCGAGGTACCCCTCGGACCACGCCGTCCAGCCGCGCGTCAGGTCGCGCTTGCCGATGCGGCGCACGGCCATCTCCTTCGTGTGCTCGATGCGCTTCTCGCGCTCTGCCTCGAGGCGCTCCTTCATCAGGCGCTGCGACTCGGCCTCCAGGCCGCGTCCCTCCATCATCGCCTGACGCGCCGCGGCGAGGTCATTTTCTGCCTGCTGCAGTTTCAAGGTGAGAGCACTCACCTCCTTGTTCGCTAGGTTGAGCTGGGCGGACACGGAGAGCTTGCTCTTGATGTGCTTATCAGCGGCCCAGTCGCGCTGCCAGTGTTGCCAGCCGGCGGTCAGCTTCGGGCGCATCAACCGATTGCCCGCCGCTTTGAGCATCTGCGCACGCCGCTTCTTTTCAAGGTGCTGCTCGGACCACGCCGTCCAGCCGCGCGAGAGGTCGCGCTTGCCGATGCGCCGGATGGCCATCTCCTTCGTGTGCTCGATGCGCTTCTCCTTCTCCGCCGCGAGCCGCTCCTCCATCTGGCGCTGCAGCTCGGCCTCGAGCCCACGCCCATCGAGCATCGCCTGGCGCGCCTCCTCGAGCTCCTGGGAGAGTTTCGTCACCTGCGCCTGCAGGCGCCCCTCAAGCGTGCGCATCTTGAGGGCCTCCTGCGCAGCCCTCCACGAGGTGCGCCACAGCTGGTAGGAGGCGATCATTTTGGGCTTTGTCAGCCGGGTGCCCGCGGCGCGCAGCAAGTTGCGCTTGCGCGCGTGCTCCATCCACGCTTCGTACCAGCCCACCCAGCCGCGCGTGAGGTCGCGCTTGCCGATGCGCTTCACGGCCATCTGCTGCGTGTGCGCGATGCGCTGCTCACGCTCGGCGGCTCGCTGCTCCTCGAAGGTCTTGAGCAGCTCGTCCTTGCCCTGCCCTCCTCTCTCGATCTGCTGCTGGGCCTCCGCAAGCTGCTTGGTCAGCTGCAGGATGCGCTCGCCCAGGCGCTGCTCAAGGGTCATGTTGCCCCGCTGGCTCGTCTCGGCCTCCCAGTCGCGGCGCCACTGCGTGTAGGCAAAGGTCAGCTTGGGCTTCGTCAACTTGCTGCTTGCCGCTTTCAGCATCCGCTCGCGCCGTTTCCACTCCAGGTAAGGCGTGACCCACGCCGTCCAGCCGCGCGCGAGGTCGCGCTTGCCGATGCGCCGGATGGCCATCTCCTTCGTGTGCTCGATGCGCTTCTCCTTCTCCGCTGCGAGCCGCTCCTCCATCTGGCGCTGCAGCTCCTCCTCCATCCCGCGCCCCTCGAGCATCGCCTGGCGCGCCTGAGCAAGCTCGTCAGCCAGCTTGTCGCGCTCCTCACGGAACACGTCGCGCTCCTTCTCCGCCAGGGCGAGTTTCTCGGCAATCGAGAGGGATGCTTTGCTGTGCTGCTCCTCGATCCAATCTTGGCGCCATTGCATGTAGCTGGCTACGAGCTTGGGCCGCGTCAGGCGCGCGCCCGCCGCCTTGAGCGCGTTACGCCGACGCCGCTGCTCAAGATACAGTTCGGACCACGCGACCCAGCCGCGCGTCAGGTCGCGCTTGCCGATGCGCCGGATGGCCATCTCCTTCGTGTGCTCGATGCGCTTCTGCCGCTCTGCCTCTTTAACCTCCTCGATCTGACGCTGCACCTCCTCGTCAGTCAGCCGCCCTCCGAAGCCCGCACGCCGCGCCGCCTCGATCTCCTTGTAGGCGCTCTCCAGCCTCTCCTCAAGCTCCGCCACCTGCGACGCCAGCCGCCCCTCGGCCGACTGGGTGAGGTTCTTGCGCATCGCATGGTCCCAAGAGCGCCGCCACGAGTTGTACGACATGACGAGGTGCGGCCTCATCAGTTTCGCACCCGCCGCCCGGAGCACATTGATACGCCGTTTCTTCTCCACGTACAGATCGGACCACGCGACCCAGCCGCGCGTCAGGTCGCGCTTGCCGATGCGCCGGATGGCCATCTCCTTCGTGTGCTCGATGCGCTTCTCCTTCTCCGCCGCGAGCCGCTCCTCCATCTGGCGCTGCAGCTCGGCCTCGAGCCCACGCCCATCGAGCATCGCCTGGCGCGCCTCCTCGAGCTCCTGATAGACCTTCCGCAGCTCCTCCTCCACCTTCTCGCGAAGCTTCGTCTCCTCGTACAGCTTCTCCGCCGTCGACATACTCGCCTTGTGCGTTTGCTCTTCCGCCCAGCCATGCTTCCAAAGCTGGTAGGACGCGATCAGCTTCGGCTTCGTCAGGCGCGCGCCCGCCTTCTTGAGCAACTGACGCCGCTTGCGCTCCGACTTGAACTGATCGGACCACGCGACCCAGCCGCGCGTCAGGTCGCGCTTGCCGATGCGCCGGATGGCCATCTCCTTCGTGTGCTCGATGCGCTTGAGTCGCTCCGCCTCGAGCTTGTCGGTCGCCTCCCGCCTCGACGCTTCGACTTCGGTCTCGAGGCGGCGTTTGAGGCGTGCCTGCTCGGCACGCTCGGCCTCGACGATGCGCACGCGCTCGTCAAACTCGGCCTGCTGGCGCTCGAGCTTCACTCGGGCCTCCTCGATGGCGTTCTCGGCCACCAGCTCTGCCTCGAGTGCTCGCTTTCGTTGCGCCTCAAGCTCTTTATGCAACTCATCCTGCTGATCGTTCAGGCGCACGAGCTCGTGCTCAAGCTTCTCTCGCTGGTCTCGCATGCCGCCCGCCGTGATGAGCATCCGGCGCTCCGTGTCGCGCTGCTCGCGCGCCGCCTCGCGTGCGGCCTGCCGGGCCAGGCGCGCCTCAAGCTGCGCCTTGTTCTCCGCCTGCAACGCCGAAACGCGCATCTCCCGTTCTTCGGAAAGCTTCTGCTGTGCGACCTTCATCGACTCGGAGGTGGCAGCGAGCTCCGCCTGCAGCTGCTCCGACCAGGCGAGTCCCGACGGCCGCGGCACCACGATCCCGGCAGGCAACGCAGAGCGAGGCCGCACGAGAGAATCGCGCCCTGCACGCTTTCGGTTCGCGGCGGCGATGATGCGCTTCGCGGCAACCAGCTGCCCGTCAGTGTACGCCTCGGCCGTGGGCTGTCGCTCCTTGTAGGTTGGCTCTGCACGCAGGTCGAACAGGTCGAGTGGTCGGTTGTGGACCGAGTCCAGCAGCCGCGGCTTCGGCCCCGAGCCAAGGAAGGAGACGGCCGACACCGGGCGCGAGCCAAAGTCCGTGATCGTCGATCCCATGGCCGCTGAGTGTGGTCCAGAGTCGTCACGCGCTGAGTGAGGCCGTCGGGCGTGGGGCGCCGAGCCCACATGCGGTGATCCCAAGGCTGCGATGTGGGCTGCCCGTGGAGAGTGGGGTGCCGAGTTCAACCCAGGCGGCGGCGCAGTGAGCACGACACTGTTAGGCCGCCGCTGCCGAAGCCTGGGGGCCGCAGTGCCGCCCACCGAATGGGGCCGGTCGCCATCGGCAACCGAATCCAGCGTGGGCGAGTCCACCCTAATCGGCGCAAGGAGGGGTGGATGCCCATTCACATGCTCGGACGAGTCGCCCATGTCTCGCAGACCGGGCGGCACCGGCGCCCAGATGCCACCGCCGCGCATCCGAGCGGCAACTGGAGACTCGGCCGGCCCGCCCTCTGCGAGGTCGGGTAGGGGACCCCTCGCCGCCGACGACGACGATGAAGCCATCTTCCGCGTCGTTGACCAGCCCTTCTCCAGGCCGATTGTTGAGCGGTCTTCAGTCAAGTCAAGGCAAGTCAAGTCAAGTCAAGTCGTGCAAGTCGAGTTCAAGTAGGCAGGCGCATCAGAATAGGAAAAAGAACGAAAGGAAGGCTTTTGAGTACATGTACTGTAGCGGACCCTCTAAGATTGTACCGGTACTGCACATGTATGAATATCTCGTGCAGCTCGACAGCAGGTGCACGCTCCTTACATGACGCTTTTGATACTCGCTCTGCTCGCCAGCGAGCGCCCGGCAGTGTTTGTCGCCCGCATCCGCGGCGGCCAGTGGGGTGACGGCAGCCAGCCGCCGCCCAATCCCTACGGCCAGCAGGCGCTGCCACTCGGGTACGGCCAGCAGCAGCAGCCGCCGTACATGCCGCAGCAGCCGCAGCAGCCGCAGCAGCCGCAGCAGCCGCAGCAGCCGCAGCAATACGCACAGCAGCCGCCGCCCAATCCTTACGGCCAGCGGCAGCCGCCGCCCAACGCGTACGGCCAGCAGCAGCAGCCTACCAACCCGTATGGGCCGCCAAACCTGTACGGCCAGCCGCCGCAGCTGCAGCAGCCGCAGCAGCGCGCCCCACCTCCGTTCGGGACGCCGGGCTCGGGCGCTCCTCCGCAGTACGGCGGCGGCCCTCTGCAAGCGCCCATCGGCGGCGCCGGTGCCCCATGGACGCCTCCACCGGAGCTCGTGCGCATCGGCGTGCGCCTCGCAGCTGGACCGATGATGCCAGCGCAGCTCGACGCGGCCGCGCTGCCTCGGCTGACCGTCGAGACGGCAGCGCTGATGCGGGCGAAGCAGACGGCGGAGGGCACGCCGTTGCTGACAACCTTTACGGCGATCGGCGAGAGCGCGGCGTTGCAGCAGAAGGTGCCGTTACCGCTCGGTGCCATAGTGCAACCCCTCGCGACGCTCGCACCTCCTACGATCGCTTCCGTCGACGGGCGCACCCCCACTCTCGCGCGATGCAAGGCGTGCTCCGCGTACCTTAACGCCTTTGCTCGGGTGGACGAGCACTCTGGCCGGTGGGAGTGCAACCTTTGCGGCGAGGTGAATGAGTTGCCGCTCCCAATGCCCGCCGTGCCAACACCGAGCGGCACCGACGGCGCCGGCGGCGCCGGCGGCGGTGGCTTCCTTCGAGGGCTGTGGGGGAGCGGCGGTGCGGCTGGGGTGCCGTCGCCGCCTCCCTCGTCTGAGCCGCGCGCGGATCTGCGCCATCCCGAGGTGGAATACATCTTGTCGACCGCCGAGGCTCGCCAATATAGTGCACCAGACATCGCGGACGCCCTGAGCCCCATGCGCGAGCCTCTCACCCCGGACACGCGCACTCTGGTGCTCGCTCTAGAGACCTCGGCCGCCGCGTACGCGAGCGGTGCGGTGCGCGCGTACTGCGACGCGGCCGTTGTGGCTCTGGAGAGCCTCGCGGCGTCGGAGCTGTCCGGGGGGAGCGGAGCGACGCGGGTCGGTCTCGTCACCTACGACGAGCATGTGCACCTCCACTTCTTCCCTCCGCCCTCGAGCCCCGCAGACGCGACTGAAGCCGCGGCGGCCGCGGCGGCCGAGCCGCCTCCGCCCATTTCGCACACGCTTCCGATCAGCGTGGACTCTGAGACGCTGCTCACGCTGCCGAAGCACACGCCGCCGCCGCTCAGCCACGTGTCCGTCGCCCTACCCGCCCTACGTGCCTTCCTCGAGCGGCTCGCACACGCGGCGCCGCGCTCGGCCGATGCCTCCTCGGCTGCCGCGGCGGCGGCCTCGTCGGAGGCCGATCGTGCGGCGCTCCCGTCGGCTGTGAACATCGTACTGCAGCTGCTCGATGGCATGCCTGCGACTTTGCTACTCTGTTCCGCGAGCGGCGCCACCCATGGCGCTGCCAAGACGACGCGTCGCATGCCCGAGCGTCGTGTCGGCGGCGCGCCGATGATGCCCAGCGCCATCGTTCCCGGGGCCCTCGGCCCGCCGCCGACGGACGCGGACGCTGAGCGCGCGGCGAGCTTCGAGCGATTGACGCGCGCCGAGGCGCCCCAAATAAGGGACCTCGCGCGAAAGTGCCTCGCGGCGAGCGTCACCGTGCACCTGTGCCTCGCCCCCGCCCGCGACGACGCCTTTGTCGACGCCGCCTCTCTCGCGCCGCTTGCGTGGGTCACCGGCGGAGAGTGGTTACTCGCCGACGAGTTCGGGGCGCCGGCGGGAGGGCGCGCCTCAACGGCCGAGCCCGCGACTGCGCGCGTCTCACGTTGGGTCGAGCGCTCGATCGCTCAGCGGCCGGCCGGCACGGAGGGCGTCTTCCGCGTGCGCACGTCGGCAGGGCTCAAAGTGACGAACCTCATCTCGCGCGAGACCGAGGCTGATTCGACCGTGGTCAACCTGCCCTCGGCGCAGCGAGACACGACGCTCGCACTTGAGCTGGCGCATGCCTCCACACCGTCAGGGTCGGCCGCGAAGGACAAGTCGAGTGCGCCGAGCGCCGTGCTGAGCGCTGACCGAGTCTTCATCCAGACGGCACTGCTCTACACGGCGCCGGACGGCGGGAGGCGGATCCGGGTACTCACGCGGCCGTTGCGTGTCTTGCGGGACGAGGGGACCCTACTCCGCACCGTGCACCCCCCCGCTGTCGCTGCGCTGCTCGCCAAGCGCTGCGCCGAGCGCCTCGCCACGACGGCCGCCTCGAAAGTAGCAGAGCTGGTGCAGGAGGAGTGCGCTGCACTGCTCCTCGCGATGCGCCCGCTCTGCCCACCCCCCCTGCGCCGGACCGAGACCGAGATCCTTCTGACCAAGCCGCTCGAGCTGCTGCCGCTACTCACCCTGGCAATTCTGAAGCTGCCGCCGCTCGCGCTGCTGCTCGTGCCCGGCGCGGCGCGTGAGCCGCTTCACAAGCCGGATCAGCTTGTGGCCGGCCTGGCGGCCCTCGTCGCACTGCCAGCCCACTTGGTCTGCCGCGCCCTCGTGCCAAGTGTGCACGTCCTCCATTTGGCCTCGGAGGGCAGCGGCTGGCTGCACGACGCGCGTCCACCCAGCTCACCGGCGGTGAGCGAAAGCAGCGCCAGCGCGGCGCTGCCCGCGCCCCCCGGGCCGGCGCCTGACACGGCGCCCGAGCCCGTCACGACGCGCGAGCTCCCGATGGCGCGGGCCGTCGACATCCAGCCAGCTGGCGTCTACCTGCTCGACGGCGCTCTCGAGCTCATCTTATGGGTGGGCTCGCAGGCCGCCCCGAGCTTCACACGCGCCCTCTTCGGAGAGGGGGGTGCCCGCGACGGCGCCGCGCTCCTGCCGGCCGACACGAATGACGAGAGCCGCCGGCTACATGCCCTCCTCGCGCGCGCGCGCGAGGGGCGCCCCGACCGAGGCCCGCCGCTGCGCGTGCTGGTCCAAGGCTCCGCCGAGGCGCCGCGCTTTTATGGGCGGCTCCTCGGCGACGGGTACGAGCCGTTCACCCTCGCGATGCACGCCACACGGGTCAAGCCAAAGCTCTGATCGAGAGGCGCGCGCCGGCGCCAGGGGGCGCGCGTTCCCCGAGAAGATGAAGGTAAGCCCCTCGGCAGTGGAAGCCGCGAGATACATGCGAGATTGGAGATATACTCACCGAGAATGTTAGCCCCTCCGCAGCTGTAAGCCGCGAGACGCACCGCGCGCACCAGTGAGCCGAATGTAGCCGAGTGTGTGCGAGTCGAACCCTCCTCGGTTGCATGCGCCCCACCCCCCCCCGACACGAAAGTGTGCGCCGCGTATTTTCATTAATTAATCGCGACTTCGTGAAAGTGCCAGCTGCCACTTCTTGTCGAGACGACGGTCCGACTTTCGTCTTATATGTGCGTGCCGATTGGGCACCCAATGTTGAATGTGGTATGTGCCGGTCCGAAGAACTTAGGTTCCTAACTCTTATCTCTTAAGTCGAACTGTGTGCCACTTCTTGTCGAGTCCCGGAGTCCGACTTTCGTAAGACTAAAGACTTTCGACTTTGTTGTACCCAATGTAACTGTTTGATCCGAGATGCGAGAATAGGAATCTCTACACAAGCGGTCACGGACCGACGGACGCGGGGGAGACAGTGCAGAGTATCAGCAGAGTAAGTCGTTACAGACAGTGGTCAGTGCGGTCGCTGGTGCGGTCGAGGAGACTATTTTTTTGAAGGGAGCGCTAAACGGCCGCATGAGCAGCGTGAGCGTCTGCCCCCAAATGCCGAAACCTCGCGCCGGAGGGTTCCCCAAAGGAGGCGGACAAGTGTAACGTAACTCCATTGATTTTAACTTGACTTGACTTGACTTGACTTGAGTCTGGACTTGGCTTGTTTTTGACGTGATTTGACTTTTCAGTTCGGCATGGAATCGCAGCAGCCTCTCTTTTCTCATTGTGAATGGTGGCTCCCACGCCTCCCCTGTGGGGAAAACGCGGGGAGGGGAATCGCAGAGTGTAGATGCAGAAAAGCACGATTCTGCATTGCCGGCGGCCATTCGCGCACTCAACGACATGGAGGGAGGCTCGGCGCCGCTTCCGAGCAAGGCGCCGCTTCCGAGCCGCGGCCACGGCGAACACATGCGCACCAGCACGCAAATGGACGATCTGGTTGTGGCACAGGACGAGGAATCGGAGCCGGAGCCGGATGTAGAGGAGGCGCCACCGCCAAAACCGGAGGCTGAACCTGAAGCACCTCCGCCTTCCGACGACGACCCTTACGCCACTTTCGACGCCCCTTCCGACCCTTCCAACGAGGCCCGCTCACCGCGACGCGAGGCGGCGCGTGAAGAGAGCGCCGAGCTGCAGTGGATGTGCAGGATGGAAGAGCGGATCAATGCGATCCTGGTGGACGACCCTCCGCGCTGTGGCCTTCCCGTTCCTGATCGCCCGCCCCGGAAGCCACCCTTCCCAGAGCCCGAGCCCGTGCCCGCAGTCCCCAAAGCAGCCCGTAAAGCGTCTCTAGCTGCTGTCGCTCCAAATGCCGCGCTGGGTGCATCCATCCCCAAGCAAGCTGCTGTACCCGCCGCTCCCGCTGCCAAGCGTGCTCGAGCATTTCAGCACCGCCGCTCCGCCGGCAGCGATGGCGTCGCGCGGCTCGATGTTGCGGTCGAGATCGAGCCTCAGCTCTCGAAGGTGCAGGCGACGCACCGGAAGCGATTTTGGCCCATCGTCGGTGCGACGTTGGCCGCGGCACTGGCAACCGTAATCGTCCTTTTGGTGCTTGACGTCCTCAATGCCCACCCGAGGATCGCACTGACTCGAGTTGCTACTCACCTCAACGATGAGCTCCCGGATTCCGTTCGTGTGCATGCCTCTGGGCTGCTCGAATACCATGGGCGCGCCCACGCTTTCGGGCTTCATGCGGCGACGTGCAAGTTGACAAGTGGCGATGGGCACCACATCGTGCAGAGTGCACTCGACGGACCGATTTCCAGCACCGATGGAACCTTGAATGTCACGATGATGGTATGGGTTGCATCATCCAACCTCGTAAGCGTGGCCGTCGCTGACTGGCAGGCTGGCTTTACAATTGAATGTGGGCTGCGCCTCTGGGTGTCTGTCCTCAGACTTTCTTTTGCTTTCCCCGTGACAGTCACGGTCAAAGACTTGAATCGCAAAGGCTATGATGCGTCGATGAGCGAGCAAGATTATCAAGAAGATCATCTTCTCGCCATTGGCATCTTCGACACATGGGTCTTTGAAGAACACGTGGCGCTTGCGAGCGCAGTGCCGAGCTGGGTATCAGACGTCTTCGGCTTCCGAATCTCTGGGCATGCTAATCCTGGGCATGAATCCGCTGACCCGGGTCTGAACCTCGACAACATCTCCTCTGTGGACTCTCAGAACGAGAGTGCATTTGAATGCGCACATGAAGAGTCCAAGCTCAGATTCGATGGCCGAGAAGTGTACTATGGTACTTGTCTGCCCTTTGGTCCTTCTTTTCCGTTGGCGGCAGCTCCCCTCACCGAGATCCACATTTCATCGCAGCCCTTCGCTACCCCGATTAAGATTCCATCCGATCTACGAGGGCGGGCGAGATTCACGGTCCATCCTTCGATTCGCCAACGTGTAAGGGACGTCATCCCCTCTTTGCAGTCGGTTGTCATCGATCGTGACGTGCTCAGCCTCGGGCTTCGAGTTCAGGTAGGAGGGGCCGCAGAGTTTGAGCAGCCAGAGTTGCTGAGTGTGAATCCCTCTTTCGACCACGTCGATCTGATGGAAGAAAGTGGCAACTTGGACATGGACTTCTTCGTTGGCCGAGGATATTCAGATCCATCTGATGGATCGGGCCGGCGGCTGACTAGTGTCGAAGACCTCTCTACCATAGCGTTTCCACCTTTTACATTTGCGTATCGATGGGGAACCAACCCCTTCATCCCTGTCGTCACCGTCAACGGCACCGCAAGCTATGGGGACCCCTTTCCGCTGAGGCTCGAGGTTCTCGTGAATGTCGACGATGGGAGTTCGCGAGTCGCTAATGTGACCGGGTATCTTGACAGCACAGCATCTACTACAGTCGCAGTGGTGAACGTCTCCAGCACACATCGCGATTGGCTTACGCCCATGAGCCTGCGTGCGTCAGGTCAATACGCAGAGCCCTTTCATATTCAAGTCCAAGAAGGCATCTTCACATACGGCTCGTCGTCGGTCGATGCGACGGGCACCGTTGATGTGAGCGGCTCGTCGATGGCGGTGCACGGCACAGTGATCCCGACTGCCATCGACTGGATGGAGACGCTCGGCTTGCACGTACAAGCGGCGTATGGTGCCGATCCACTCGCGTTGTCACTCTCACAGGGCACGATCGCGTACGGCTCGTCGTCGGTGAATGCGACGGGCAGCGTTGATGTGAGCGGCTCGTCGATGGCGGTGCACGGCACAGTGATCCCGACTGCCATCGACTGGATGGAGACGCTCGGCGTGCACGTACAAGCAGGGTACGGTCAGTTCCCGGCGTCCCTCACGCAGGGAACAATCGCGTACGGCTCGTCGTCGGTCGATGCGACGGGCACCGTTGATGTGAGTGGCTCGTCGATGGCGGTGCACGGCACAGTGATCCCGACTGCAATCGACTGGATGGAGACGCTCGGGGTTCACGTACAAGCAGACTACGGTCAGTTCCCGGCGTCCCTCACACAGGGCACGATTGCGTATGGCTCGTCGTCGGTCGATGCGACGGGCACCGTTGATGTGAGCGGCTCGTCGATGGCGGTGCACGGCACAGTGATCCCGACTGCCATCGACTGGATGGAGACGCTCGGCGTGCACGTGCAAGCGGAGTATGGGGACGATCCCTTCGCGGTGTCACTCACACAGGGCACGATCGCATACGGCTCGTCGTCGGTGAATGCGACGGGCAGCGTTGATGTGAGCAGCTCGTCGATGGCGGTGCACAGCACAGTGATCCCGACTGCCATCGACTGGATGGAGACACTCGGCGTGCACGTGCAAGCGGAGTATGGGGACGATCCATACGCGGCGTCCCTCACACAGGGAACAATCGCATATGGCTCGTCGTCGGTGAATGCGACGGGCACCGTTGATGTGAGCGGCTCGTCGATGGCGGTGCACGGCACAGTGATCCCGACTGCCATCGACTGGATGGAGACGCTCGGCGTGCAAGTACAAGCTGAGTATGGGGACAATCCATTCGCGGTGTCCCTCACACAGGGCACGATCGCGTACGGCTCGTCGTCGGTGAATGCGACGGGCAGCGTTGATGTGAGCAGCTCGTCGATGGCGGTGCACGGCACAGTGATCCCGTTTGCCATCGACTGGATGGAGACGCTCGGCGTGCACGTACAAGCGGAGTATGGGGACGATCCCTTCGCGGTGTCACTCACACAGGGCACGATTGCATACGGCTCGTCGTCGGTGAATGCGACGGGCAGCGTTGATGTGAGCAGCTCGTCGATGGCGGTGCACAGCACAGTGATCCCGACTGCCATCGACTGGATGGAGACACTCGGCGTGCACGTGCAAGCGGAGTATGGGGACGATCCATACGCGGCGTCCCTCACACAGGGAACAATCGCATATGGCTCGTCGTCGGTGAATGCGACGGGCACCGTTGATGTGAGCGGCTCGTCGATGGCGGTGCACGGCACAGTGATCCCGACTGCCATCGACTGGATGGAGACGCTCGGCGTGCACGTACATGCGGAGTATGGTGCAGATCCATTCGCGGTGTCACTCTCACAGGGCACGATCGCGTACGGCTCGTCGTCGGTCGATGCGACGGGCACCGTTGATGTGAGCGGCTCGTCGATGGCGGTGCACGGCACAGTGATCCCGTTTGCCATCGACTGGATGGAGACGCTTGCCGTGCACGTGCGCGCAGACGTTTTTTGCGAATTTGAACCCTCGTCGCCGCCGCCGCGCTCACCCTCTTCATCGCCGCCTTTATCGCCGCCCTCTTTCTCTTTTGGCGGTCGGCGCGCTCAGGCCACTGTGCATGAGCATGCGCTCGGCCAGCGCCTCGAGCTGCAGACCATGTCCACAGTGAGCAACACAACTGGCCTGTTGCCCTCCCGCTCGCCGATGCCAGCTTCAGACGAGGATCGTGTAAGGCGTATATTGTTCTTTGGTCATAGTCATTCGCCCTCGCCGCCGCCGCCCTCGCCCTCGCCGCCGCCGCCCTCGCCCTCGCCGCCGCCGCCCTCGCCCTCGCCGCCGCCGCCCTCGCCCTCGCCGCCTCCTCCGCAGCCACAAACCGGCGGTGCATGCACGGAGACGTGTTTTTTTGCCAGTGACAACGATTGCGACGACGGA
This sequence comes from Chrysochromulina tobinii, assembly GCA_001275005.1. Lineage (NCBI taxonomy): Eukaryota > Haptophyta > Prymnesiales > Chrysochromulinaceae > Chrysochromulina > Chrysochromulina tobinii. The sequence continues at coordinate 878 of JWZX01003339.1, read as the reverse complement.
GGCCCCGGCGCTGAGTTCATGAATTGTGTATACGGCACCGACTGCACCGACTGCGGCCCTCGCTCGGTGCCGCCATCGCCCTCGCCCTCGCCGCCGCCGCCCTCGCCCTCGCCGCCGCCTCCGCAGCCACAAACCGGCGGTGCATGCACGGAGACGTGTTTCTTCGCCAGTGACAACGATTGCGACGACGGAGGCCCCGGCGCTGAGTTCATGAATTGTGTATACGGCACCGACTGCACCGACTGCGGCCCTCGCTCGGCGCCACCTTCCGCCTTCCAGTCGCCGTCACCACCGCCTCCGTCCCCTTCACCGCCGCCACCTTCGCCATCGCCCCCGCCACCCTCACAATCAACCTCACCGCCCTCGCCGTCACCGCCGCCGCCCTCTCCCTCGCCACCGCCGCCATCGCCGCCGCCCTCGCCACCACAATCGCCGCCCTTTGGCAGCCTCCAGGGAGGCGCCGTGTGCCGGAGAGCAACCAATTCAATGATACAAGGGACGTTCGCGTACGGCTCGTCGTCGGTCGATGCGACGGGCACCGTTGATGTGAGCGGCTCGTCGATGGCGGTGCACGGCACAGTCGTCCCGAGTGGCATCGACTGGATGGAGACGCTCGGCGTGCACGTACAAGCAGACTACGGTCAGCTCCCGGCGTCCCTCACACAGGGCACGATCGCGTACGGCTCGTCGTCGGTGAATGCGACGGGCACCGTTGATGTGAGCGGCTCGTCGATGGCGGTGCACGGCACAGTCGTCCCGATTGCCATCGACTGGATGGAGACGCTCGGCTTGCACGTACAAGTGGAGTATGGTGCAGATCCATTCGCGGCGTCCCTCACACAGGGCACGATCGCGTACGGCTCGTCGTCGGTGAATGC